>SMGU01000747.1:0-10497 GCA_004348175.1 Puccinia novopanici
GATTATGAAGAAATATTTTGGAAAAAATAGAAAAATAAAATTTGTGAATTTTTTGAATTTTTTGCTGATTTTCAAAAATGCTTAATATGCATTTGGAGCACCTAGAAAAATCAGAGAGTACAGCCTGGAATGTGATAAGAATGATAATAAATGAAATTTTTTTGAACAAAAATAGCAAAGCAAATTTAGTGGCCATAGAAACAGGCCTGAAAATTGAATTAGATCTGATTTCAGTGCAAAATGTATTTTAATTCCAATTTTTGGACCTATTTCACTGCTCACTAAATTTGCCTTACTATTTTTGTTCAAAATTTTTTCATTTATTATCATTCTTATGAAATTCCAGGTTATACTATCTGATTTTTCTAGGTGCTTCAAATGCATATTAAGCATTTTTGAAAATCAGCAAAAAATTAAAAAAATTCACAAATTTTATTTTTTTATTTTTTCCAAAATATTTCTTCATAATCATTATTTGAAACTCTTTTTGGATTGATTCACCAGAAATTGTGATTTTAACTGTGGTGGTTGAACTTGTGGAATGAAATTTGTTGTGTCTCAAACTTTTGTCTAGGCACTGCACATTTCTTTTGGTCAATTTGCATTTACTGCCTTAATTATCAACAAATTCCAAGGAAAGACTGGGTGTGGTATAATTGAAAGATAAAATTAAGACTTGGTTCTCAGAATGCCTGTTAGATAAGTACATCATGAACTATTGAATGTTGAATATCCAAAATATTCTTCACATCCAGCTACAAGCTATTGAGGGCTAAATCCCCCACAGTTGTGGCAATATTGCCTTCAATTTAGCAAGGACCAGTGTGGCATAGGGAGATTGGTGCTATATGTACTGTTGTTGTAAGGGTGAGTCATTCTAGCAAGCAATCACTCAACCAATGTGCATGCTCTGAGGCCCAAAGTCAAATGAACCGGATAAGACCGACAGCATGGATATCCTGCTTTAAATGGAGGTCTTCCCATTGGCTCTGATTTCTAAATTTAACCTTTTGAAACCTAAATCCTAAATCTTATTTGGTGTTGGGAACCTGATTGTCATTAATATTTTCACCAAAAAATAAGGCTTGGTATTTGGAAAAAAGCCATCCGGATTTGGTATTTTACAGGAAGACCCTGGAAGACCTCCAATCCGTGAAAGACGTGTGTCACAGATGCTCGCCCGAATCTGTGAAACGCTTTGTGACAGGCCTTTGCAGGGCCAGCAGTTGCTGGCGGGCCCGCCCGGGTTGACCACCGGTCAACAAGAACCAATCGAAGAACTTACCACTCCAAAAACCAGTAAGCAAACGGAACGATGGCGATACCCAACTATTACGTACGTTTTCGTTCTTTGGGAGCTGCCGCATTAGTGGCAAAAATCTAGGCGGCCTACGTTCGTTTGCTGATTGCTGCGCAACGGGGTTTTCGACTAGTAGGAAGTTTTATCACTTGATTTCGATCCAAACTTGACGACTGAAGAGATTCGAACAGCGTACAAAAGGGCTTCCCTGGTAAGTACTGACTCATATTTTATTGAATATAAGTTAAACTAGCCGATTGACATGTCGATTTTTATGGCTACAAGCTGACTCATCCAGATCGAAACGCCAATCTAACAGAAGCCGAACGCCGTGTCGCAACGGTAAGTGAGGTTTAAAAATTGCTTCCTCAGTAGAGCCAATTCATCAATTGAGGAATCCGATGACACTCAAATATCATGTGTTGATTCACAGGAAAATTTTCAAAAAGTTGCGGACGCGTATTATATCCTTTCAAATCCGACCAGAAGGAAGGAGTACGACCAGATCTTGAGAGCTCAGCAACAAGAATCCAACTCCACCTCAGGTCGCCAAAATCAATCAAGTAATAATCCCTTCAGCGATCCCTTACATTTCTTCAAAAGTTTCCTCTTCAATAACAGTCAAGGTCCAAGTCCCAACTCAACCGGCCAAGGCAATCAATCAAGACCTGATCCAGAAGCCATGTTTGCTGATGTTTGTAAGTCACGCTATTCTTATCTTTATCTCTTCTTGGGGGAGATTTTGGAGTCAAAGCTGACCAATCGGTGCTCGTACAATAAACAAAAAAAAGTTGAAGATCTATTAAGACCTGAGATTGAACGCACTTCCGAAACGAAGACGACAAAGTGGAAATATGTAGGAGCTGCATCCGGAGGTGCACTAGGCTTCATTGTCGGTAATTTGCCAGGTTTGGCAATCGGTTCCTTCGCTGGAAACCGCTTGGGGGCCGTCAGAGACGCCAAAGGGAAATCGGTTTGCGAGGTTTTCACAAGCTTGGAATCTAATCAGAAGACTCTAATTATCAAAACTTTGGCTTTGAAAGTTTTGGGGTTTGCCTTGAGCTAACTGGCCGAGCCAGACATGCACCTTGCCCAATCATTCCAATCATGTGATACATACCTTATCTAATCCATTGTCTTGTCTTCTTTCAGGTTGTTGTTTTTAGTTTGATCCATGTAGCTTTTCGATTGTTTTTTTAGGTAGGATAAATTTCCATGTACTTGTAGGACTTGTAATTCAAACCCTGTCACTGTCAAGTACAGCTCTGTGGTTATCCAAGTTGTTTCTTCATCATAGCTACTACAGTCTACTCAGCAACCCCACAATCATAGCTCACATAGCCTGACTTTGTCACAATACTTCATACAAGATACTGCATGGTCTTGTACCTCATTCACCTGTTACTATGTTGGAATTTTACTAGTCAACCACTTGTTCCCATTTATTGTGACAGGCTTGGGGTGCAGTGACTGTTGCTGCAAAGGTTTTGGGCAAAATAATTTAATATGAATTCAGGGCTGGGCATTTCACATTATCTGCCTGCTTCATAGTGCAATTAAAAACCAATGGTATACTGTATGAGTGGTTCAAGTGAACAACATACATGATTTATCATATTTGGAGAGCAAACTTCATCTATCAATTGGTGATATCATTATGATATTAAAAAATGAATAAGACATAAGAGATTATGGATTTTATGCCTTGTTTAATTGTGAATGAATCTGTGATTGACTTTCTTGTTATGACTCTCAATATCCACTTGATGTCTATCTATCTAGATAGATACATACATACAATGCTCTTGCCACATCCACAATTTACCTCTCCCCCTCTCATGCTGCAACAACCCGCTAGCCATTGAAAAAAAATGCAGTCAAACCAATAGATTGTTTGTGGGAAATTCACTCTTTAAACACATCTCTCTATTCTTACTTTCTTGTTTTTTTTTTATATCACTCCTTTCCTCACCCAGCAAGTCAAAAGTTTGATCTTGATGATCCAGTAAGTATGTGTCTGAGGCAATCATTCATTTAGTGTGCTTACTCTGTCCACAGCCGTACCAACCCAGCCAAAATCCGGGACACTCACACCACATGCCTTAACGGCTGTGTCTCTGTATTTCTCTCTTCAAATGGCTCTCAAGATGTGTCCACAATACCCAAAGAAAGTCCGAGAAAAAAAAGGGCAGTTTGACAGATAAGGTTGAAAGAGAGGATTAAGAAGCAGGATTCCAAGCCTTTTTTTTTCTTTGCAACACAAGAAGGTTGAGCTTTGTTCCAGTGGCCACATTGTACAGAAAGACGAATGGGCCAGTCTGGGAAGAAGAAGGGGTGCTTTCAGCTCTATGTGAGATTTCCAGTGCAAGATGGTGATGGAACTGCACATGGAAAGTGTCTGAGACAGAGAACACCACAAATTTGTAGCAGTCTCATTAGTCTTGAGGCTTTTTTCCACAAAGAGAAAAAAAAACTTCTATTTCAACTGACTCCAGAAAAGTCTACCCAACACCCTTTCCACAGCACTGCTCAGACCCTCACATTCAACCAGCCCCTACATGTCAAGAGGCTCAACAGCCACATCCAAAGAATGATTCAACACCAAAAGATTTTTTTTTATAAAAAAAAAAAAAGTTTCACAAATTAAAAATACAATTACAATTAGTCAAGAGGCAAAAAAAAAGGAAAAGAAAAGATGAGACACGAGTGTAACAAAAGAGTCACGTCTAGAAAAGAAAAGAAGTAGGAAGGAATAATTGATACCAGTCTAAAAGATATATGTACAGATGAAGGTAGACAAAGAGAAAAAAACCGCGTTTTTTGTTGTGTTATTGTGGGGTTTGGTTGGTTTGATGATGACAAGGGGGGAAGAAATGGGAGGTAATGAGGGCTGTAAACCTAGGTGTGCGACACCAGCACATATAACGAGAGGGGAGAAAACAGTTACTAAAAAGGGGATGGGAAAGAAGCAATCCGGCTGTCGCGGAGAGGAAGCGCCTGAAGCGAGGATCGAGGAGTGGGAGTGAGATGCAAAAAAGAGCAGTGGTGGTGGGGAAGACGACTACTTGATACGTTTTAAGCGTTCAGTTTGACCGTGGATGCGGTTGTCGAGGCGGTCAGTTTTAGAGGCCATGCCTTCGAGCTTACGATTCTGGGAGTCGATTTCAGTGCCCATAGTTTTGGACATCAAGTTTAAGCGACTAGTGAGGCCCGAGATCTCGTTAAGATTGTCGTCCAGTTCGTCCTCCAACTCGTCGTCACTCGCCGTGTTCTCAAATTGGTACCGGGCCTTGTCCGCCAGTCTGGATCGCAACCCACCCGGCGCTCCTTTCGGCTTGCTGGAGTCCTTCTCCAACGCTCGAAGGGTGTCCGCGGTCCGCTCCCTGGATTCAAATTGTTGTCGACGTACCTCCTCTCGCTCCGCTTTCTCCTCCTCGTGTCGCGATAGTAGCTTCTGCTCGTGTGCGTCTCGCTTCCCCTTCTTGTTGAAGGTGAATGTCGGCCTGAAGATGGACCGATTCAGGGCCACGATTTCTTTCTGTTGGTCGTCGGCTCTGACTGCATGTGCCTTGGCCATATCAAGATGATTCTCCGTGTTTGCCAAGCGGTCTTTGATTCATAGGGAGAAAAGTAAAATGTTAACAAAAGCATTAAAAAGTAGTGCGACTGAGAAAGTAGGTGCACATACCAGATTGTTCGCCAAGTCGGTTCATAGTATTACGGGCGGTCTCCTCGGCCTCCCTAGCGATTCTCAAAGCATTACGAGTACTACTCAAGCTCTCCTGCTTAGTGAACTTGATCTGTTGTTTGATAGCCTCGACTTCCTCGTCCTCGTCGTCACCGTTGAATTGGTTTCCAGAAGAGGTAGGCTGTTGGTCCAAGTCACGGTCGACGAAGGACCTATTGGGCGCCCGAGCGCCCTTGAAGAGCTCTTGGCGATTCGCATCCGGGTTCCCAAATCGTTGTTCACTCGGCATGGGGCGTCGTGATGGGGATGGGCCAGCGGGGTTCCTGCTCGAGGACAGCAAGTGTCGGTTGTCGGACGGTGCACGAGCACGCGGCTCCTCCACGGGAGGGATTTCGACGGCTTTCTTGCGGCTGAACATGCTCAACTGGTGGCTAGCACGCTGATAAAATATGGTTCTCTAGTGTGATGTGGCTGGTCAGAGTGAGAATCCCTAGGTTGAAGTGTTGTGTGGAGGGATACTGAAAATAAGAAAAGTCTTGAGTGGAAAGTAGGAAGTGGGAGGGGAACGAGAGTCAAGAGCATCACCAAGCCTCTTTGAGAACCTTGATGAGGTGTCTGGCAGGGGGGGCTTAGCCTCGATACCAGGAATGCGGGGCAGGGCATTTAAGCGGAGAGGTAGCGAGAAGGGAAGCCCCCTCCCTGAAGCTGCGCAACCGTAGTCAGTGCATGGCTGGCTGTTGATGGCTTTGGGGTTGTTGCTCTTGACTACTCCTGACTGTTCCAATCATTCATATCACCTCCGGCATTCATTTCCCTCACCCGATACCATCAAAGCCCACAGTTACCCCAGTCAAGACAGCCTGAGTCGTTGGGCAGTCTTGGAAACAAAGGGATGGTCCATGAGAAAATAATATACTTATATCGCGACCAAGCAAGCTGGTATGATGATGATGAAGGAACATGGCAAGACCCTGGACAGCCCAGCGACAAAGCCAGCACTGTTATCCTGCTATGACATCACCTGGGGACGGCCGCGGACCATTGCCGTCTTGGCGCGGTCCCTTGGATGAGTTGGGAATACAGATGAGCAGCCCCAGTTGGCCAGTCCATCTCTCACAACCTCATCGTTGGCCGCATCTATCGATAGACGAATTGGCCAGTGGGCAATCGCTGGGCACAGGACAAGAGATCTCAAGTTTGTATTACAAGTTTCCGAAAGGATGAGTAGGAGTGGGTATATTTTTTTTTCGCGAGACAGATGTAAGCACGTGCGATTGTGGTGGTGGTGGTGGTGGTGGTGGTGGGTTTACTGGGCTAAATCTCTGATTGGGATTTGGGTTAGTCGCTTGAGATGAGATTTGACGGTGGGCAGGGGGACCTCATTCCGGTGAAAGATTCCGGCGGCGAGTCCAGCCTCGACAGGAGTCATGTGGAAGAGGTCGGCAAAGTCCTGGGCCGAGCCGGCGCCCGAGCTAGCAATAACGGGGATGGAGACGTGTCTTTTGACGAGCGCCACGAGTCGCAAATCGAATCCCGACTTCGACCCGTCCTTGTCCACCGAGTTCAGTAGAATCTCGCCCGCTCCAAGTGCCTCGGCTCCTCGCGCCATCTGGACAACATCCACCGGTCGACTCTCTCGTCCCCCCTTGATCGTACATTGGTACCAGCAGTACCGCTCCCCATTGGGCCCCAGATCTGCCTTCAGGTTGTGAGAGGAGGATGAACCTCCTGCTTCCAAGCCTGGAGAAGAAAGATCTACAACACATGGCTGATGTTCAGATGGTGCATCCTCAATCTTGCCGACATAAACTCGTTTGGGGTCGATGGAAACCACCACAGCCTGTCTCCCATAGACTCGAGCAATTTCTGAAATACCAGTCTTGGGGATTTGAGAGTTGGATAGATACGATTCAATCGCAAGCACCGCGTCCCCGCCAATACTAACCTTGTCAGCACCTGCGCGAAAATAGGCAGTAGCGACTTCGAGCGCAGAGCGTGCGGTGCCATCAGGCTCGACCGTATCTCTGATGCCGCCTCCGACACAGAAGGGCACGAATACCGTCTCGGCGGCCTTTTCCAGCACGGCAAGCATAGGCTGATCGTTGAGAGGACAGGACCGGAAGGAGGTGATGTTGAGGAAGGTAATTTCGTCGGCCCCCTCGTTGTAGTACCGACGCGCAAGTTCCACCGGCTTGCCAAGATTCCGCACTTCGCCCTTGGTACCCGAGGTGTTCAGATCGGCGCTGCTTGCCTCGCGGACATCATATTGGTCCCCCTTCGTCACCACCAAATCCCCGCTGTCATTACTTCGCACGTCCAAACAGGCAATAATCCGCTTGGTCAGACCAGATCGAGCTCTCAAGACTTGCAGATCCAGAGGGGTGGGGATGGTCGGCTGGATATCAGAATAAGAAGTGGTGGTCGTGTGGGATTCCGACAGCCATGCTTGGAGCAGTGCAAGGCCCGCTGGTCCGGATTTTTCGGGGTGAAATTGGGTCGCAAAGACGTTCCCGCGTCTGATACTGCTAACAAATACTTCATCTTCATACCGGGTCAACGTATCTGTCCAGCCATGAACCGCCTCAACGTTCGAGGCCCGGTACGAGTGGACAAAGTAGAATGCCGAAGATGCGTCAGAATTGGCGTCCGCAGATATCTCCGAACATGTCGACGCGAGTTTCACGGAGTTGTTCCAGCCCATGTGGGGCACTGCTTTGTTTGTCGATGAAAACTTCTCCACATGGGAAGGCACAATGCCTAATCCAGGGACGTTAGGATTTTCTTCTGAGGATAAGAAAAGAGCCTGATTTGATTATAGTGAAAAAAACAAATTGAAAGCATGGCTGCATGTCAGCAGAAAAATCATGGGAGTCAGTTCGGAAAGACAATGATGACCTGCATGCCGATGCAAATGCCCATGTACGGCTTTCCGGACTGGATATACTCGATCAACGGCGCGTCGTATCCTTTCGCGCGAAGGGCCTCCATGGCCGGGCCGAAAGCTCCGACACCTGGAAAGATCAATTTCTGAACAAGACATGAGAAAATCAGTAAGTTGCTCCTGCCTGGAGAGATAAAAGGAAGAGACAAGATTTTGAACGTCGGGGAGACTCAACTGATGCAGACTTGATATCTTCGGGCGAGGAGACCCACTTGAACTGGAACCCCAGTCGATTGATCGAGTTGGCCAACGAGCGCACATTGCCGGCCCCATAGTCCAGAAGATAGCTGCAGCGTCCACGTCAGTTTTCTGACTCCAGTCCCAAAAAAAAAGACCTGTGACGGCTCTTGGGATTGAGTGACTCACATCATGTCGGATATATATGTATCGGAGAAGTTGTGTGTTCACTTGACACTCGTGCTCGGGCAGGGGCATCTCCTTGCGAAACCTAACCCACCACTCCACACCGACGCACTCCATGAAACCTGTAGCAGAAGCATTGTTTCTCCGAAAGCTCACCAGGGAAAAAGCTGCGTCCAGACCTGTCCAGTCAGCCTGCAGTGATATCACAAAATTAATTACTCAAGTCTTCCCCTCGATCTGGAAGCCCTCCTAGATCTAAATCTAGCCTCCCAGATTTCTAAACTTTTCCAGATACCCAATCCCGTCGCTATCTCACTCGAAACTGGTAAAGCTGTGACAACACCTGGTTTTCCAAAGAGTTTCAGGTTTTTAATTGCAACAATACAACTATTGGTGAAGAGGATAAGCTGGAATACAAAGATTTCGCCAAGCGGGAAAGAGAAACAACGCGTGACACACAAAAACCTTTATACTGAATACTCTGAATCCACAACAACAACCAAACCTTGCTAGAAACATCCTTGAATTTATTGGGGAAAGCAGGAAAATATGTGTAGCTGACGAAAATGATTGTAAATAAAATGGTTTTGTACAGCAGCATCACCGCTGTGCAGGAGAAAGGAAAGTTATTTGTATATCTGCCGCGCAGGCAAGCACCGTCTGGCGGAGGAATGACATGATCGGCGCATGGGTTTGGTCATCATGACCCAGCAAAGTAAGGGGGAGAATCAGATCGGCATGGTGAACAGCACCGGGTCTCGCCGCAAGAGCGGATCAGAAAAGACTTTGGAAAAGGAAGACTCCTCGACACGGTGATCTGGACTCTCGGCCGACAGCTTTTTTTTCCTTGAAACTCAGATGACAGCAATCCCCCAAGGCTTTTCCTGATCAAGCGTTGCGCTGGGATGCCGATGTGGCTTATTTACACATTTATTTGTACCTCAGTCAGCCATGCTTCCAACGCATACTACTCATGAGATCATCGGCTCCAGCAGGAATCATGCACTGCTGTTCATCTTCACTGCACACTTCTCTTCTCCGTCCGCACATTGTATCAAGGGCTTTAGAGTGGGCAACAGGGCTCTTCTTGAGACGGCCTTGTTTCTCTCCTGTGGCGTTGCCTATATTTATTAAAGCCTGATCTACATATGTACATCTTCTCAAGGAAGCACAACTCGAGTAACAGCCATTCATCCTCATTGCAAACTTTTATAAGCGCAAAGAACTCAAATCCACAACATGTCTTCTCCGAAGTTGGTTTGATTTCTCTCTCCTTCTTCTTCTTTGACGAGTCTCCGAGTCCTCTTGACCCGGGTGCTTGACTTTTTGCCATCGCGCGTGTATCCGATTGAGAGCAATGGGTCTGGTCGCATTAATCCATATCGAGCTGCCATCCTACATATCCCTTTTCTTTTTTCTGGCGACCAGCTCCTAGAACTCGGAATTTTCTTCATACATATCGTGTCTTTTGTCTTGTCTTCAAAGGGACTCGGAAATGCTGTTGAATCATCAAATGATTGCTGACAGACTATGCTCGTTCTGTCCTTTTCAGTGTCGACCTCAAGAACGTCCAAGGGGATATTATTATCGGTTTACAAAAACGGGTGGAAGCGTTCTGGTTTTGTACGCTGAAAGCCGAAGCGAAATCGATTGAAGGCTTCCGCAAAAGCTTGAAAAGCTTTTTACTTCCGTTGATCACCAGTACTCAAGACGTGTTGGATGCACAAAAGAAGATAGAGGAACATAAACGAAAGCAGCAATCCGGGGGAGGAAAAGACCAGTCACTACTACCCATCACTCAAATCAACTTGGGATTCAGCTTTGCTGGATTGAGGAAGCTAGGACTCAAGGTAGAGGAGATCCCGACGGGCGGGAATGGTGTCTTCTCCAAAGGTCAGAAGGTGGATGCCGTGGACAACCTGGGAGACCCAGTGGATCAATCGACGAAAAAATTGAAGACTTGGTCTCACGACTTCCTAGCTGAAGCCAACTCGATCGATTTCGTCGTGTTACTTACCGCTCCGGACAACAATCTGCTTCACCAGAAACTCGACCTGGTTCAAAAGCATCTCAACCAGTTTTTGACTCATTCTTTCGTCCGTCAAGGTAATGTCAGACCAGGCAACGAGGCAGGTCATGAGCACTTTGGATACTTAGTTGAGTTTTTTTTTTTTTTCCCTCTTGAATTGATCTGATTTACTCCGA
>SMGU01000748.1:0-21046 GCA_004348175.1 Puccinia novopanici
TTGCTGATAAAAGGAGTCTTCCGGATAGATTGTTGATTGAGTTCAGAGCTGAACACTTTGATGTTTCCAGTTGCCTTGATAGGGAAATCCACCATGAAACGGAAGAGAACTTTCCCCAGTAAAAAGAGGCAGGCTGGGTAGCCGCGATTGCTGAGACATGCGGTTAGCTTGCTGGAAGGAGGCATGGTGGGAGGGTAACGGAATTGGGATGTGTCGCCATTTCCTGGAGTGGTTTGATCTTGCCCTTCCATTTCGGAGTGCAAGACGGCGGCTTGCAAAATCACCCAAACGTCACCGACGGCTGGTCCAATCAGCAGAGACTGAAGTTTTTAGCCTGCATAATCTCTTGCTGATTTCGCATCCTGATGCAGGCTGATGTGATTAGGTTATTTTCCAATCAGCAGACGTAATGAAACCATCTGTTTTGGACCAGCAGTTCATGAACTGCCCTATTGTGTTTCTCAAAATGCTTGGACACATTTTTTCTGTTTTTTTGTCCGTCTTATGCATTTACAAACTTTATGCCATAATGGCGCAATCATTTCTGCCATAAGTATCTCACGGCCTTTGGAAGCTGTTTAGCAACCTGATGGCGGCCACGGTTTGGCCTTGCCATCCATGCCTGCTGGTGGCTGTGATGTTGCGCAGCGGAAGGAGGACCGTTGCAGCAAACTTTGGGTGCTGGTTCTGAATATGAGCTCGGTTCCTCCTCAATTCTGCTTGAACCTGGCCAACCAGTAGAGGCCATCTGCAGAGGCAGGTATCATATGTGGATTGTCTCACAACTAAACAGATAAAATCAACAAAAAAAAGTGAATAATACATATTGAACAAAAAAAAAAAACTTGTTTGGTCCAAGCATTTTGGAAACACAATAGATGCTTGTGAACTTGATCTTATAGACAACAGCTTAGTCATCATCCAAACCTAACTGCATTCTGCGGACCTTGTGTTTAGTTAAACTGGCCTGACTTTGTTTTGTTCCCTTTCCTCAATCAAGTTGGGAACAGTAACCAAGTCATGCCAAGCAAACCCAGGATGTGGATCTTGCTGTCAGACCACCAACCATTTCAAATAGCCAAACCCCAATGCCAATGAAGTGTTGGTTTGTATCCTAATCCTCTCTATCCTTTCTTGGCAGCACTAGATGTTGGGTTTATTCACTGTGTTTCATTTCTATGTTTGCTACATACCTGTCACACATATGTCATCAGCTTTGTAGTATTTCTGGGGCAGCAGATCACTCATGGAAGGCTTCTTTTCCTCATCCTTACATCTCACTCTACTGCTGTCCCAGTTGTCCAGCAGTGTCAAGCTCAACAGGTTATGAGCCCAGAGCTCAATAATCCTTGCTATGTTGATGAACCTCTAAACAAAGGATCCGTACATTTGTTGTTAAAGCTGTTTCTCCACAACACACCACCTACTCTCAGCAACATGGCCAACAAATCATCTTCCTCAAAGCCCTCCTCCCAAATACCACATTTCAGTCAGATCTGATCTTTTGTCATCCACTGTGCAAAAACTGTGAGCACCAAGCTACCATTCTTGAAGAGTCCAGGTCCTGAATCCAACTATCTTGACTGGGAAATTGTTGTCACCTCTTATTTTGAAGCGGCAGGTTTGGACTACATTGTAGAAAAGCCAAAACCAGTCAACCCTCCTCAACCTGGACATCCAACAATAAGATTGTGTGTGCTATTCTCACTGAATCTATTGACTCCTCAAATCTGTGTTACATCCAGTGTAAGACTCAAATGTACTTGTTAGAACCTTTTGCTGAATTGAGAAAGATCTGGTGGAGTTGCAAACTCTGCCTTTCTATACTATCAGAAAACAACACACACCAAGGTACGCTTGGCAGCTTTTATTAACATGATAGAGGATATGTTCAGGATGATTTGTTTTATTGACAAAATATATTGATGCTGGTGTTATGGAATCGCTTCAGGGTCCAGGGTGATTGTTGACTTCTTCACTGATGCTTTTTTGGGGTTGATTGTTTATTAAAAGATTGGGGATTGAGCCAAGGACATTATTTGCCAAGGGTGAGTGAGAATGAAAAATGTAGAAATGGAGGATGATGAACTTTGGTGAGGAATGTGGATGAAAACAAAAAGGTGGTCGAAGATGCTTTGACCAGGAATTGAACTTGGGTGCTTTGGGTTGGGTTATAAAAATAAAGAAAGACTTGTAAAAATCTCGGCCTGTCACATTTGTGACATCCTTTTCAAACCTCACTTCATCTCTGTCTCCAATTCTTTCTTTGTCATCAGCCTCAACCTTTTTCATCTCTCAATCAACCACCATCAACACTCAACATTTATCCTCACCAACACTTCCTTCACTGTTTCTCTTTTTATTCTTATATTATTCCTTGAATATTCCTTCTCTGTTCTTCCACTTCCTTATCAAGTCCTTCTTTGTCTGGTGAGATTTCTTGTTTGTCACAATCATCAACTACATGCTTGACACTAATCAACTTCACTTCAGCTTGTCCTTTGTCTTTCCAAGTGCAACTATCACGCCCTGCTTTACACCTTTCTCTGCTGATCTCAATGTTGGTTTAGTCTTTCTTATTATCACATCTCATTCTTCTTTCCTGACTTGTTTCCTTCAAAGTGTGTCAGCTTCATTTGGCAATCAATCACAGTTCAAAAATATTTTAAGACTGTGTGGTGTATATGGTGAAATAGCCTATTTGGGTAAGGCCACTGTTGAGGAATTTGTATCTAGGTTGAATTGAAACCAGGACCTGGTGAGTTATTCTCTTTTTTATCCTCTTATAAGTGAAGGTAAGACTTGTTCATTTGTATATATATTTTTGAGATAAGGATGATAAGAAAATTTAAGAAAATTTAAGATAGAATACCAAGCTGAGAATAGGTTGTTTGAGTTGTTGTTGACCAGTGCCCAATGTGTGAGATCATGGGATGATGGGATAAAAATGTCAGACAGATGGCCTCCTTATATAGTAAAATATGAGGGATTTGGCTGTAGGTAAACATGATGAGTGATTTTAGCTGGCCTGACTACACAGCCTTGCACAGCTGAGCACAGCCCTAGCACAGCTTTGAGGGAATATTGCTGTACAAATTTCATGCAGTCTTTTTATATTCAAATAGAATGAAAGGAATTCAATATGAAAGAAATGGTTCAAGTTATGGTTTGGAATTTTTAAAGGAATTCAATATATATATGCATAGAGTATTCAATCTGGGTGGTAACAAATAAATAATACCCCAGGGTCTCCTGTCTACATTAATTCATTTTACTAGGAAAGAATGATCCCCAGATAATTTAAATAAAAAAATTAAGAACTTGTATGCATTTAATCCATGTCTCTCTGTATAGCGTTGCATTTATTTTTCACTTGATTGATATTTCACAAAGAAAGGGATGTCTACATGATTCTTTTTGGAAAAAATTAAACTCAGGCAGGATTACAAGTAGGAACAACCAGGCTGGGATTTTTTTGAAGTGAAAAAACCCATAAGAATCAGGTTGTGAATACATTATTCAGTTTATGGAACCATCAAAATTTTAATGTTTTTTCACTCTTCCAGAAAGGAATAGTTTTCCTGGAAAAAGGTATTCAAACATTTTTCCACTATGTGAGCCTTGGAGATACTTCAGAGTATCCAAAAGTCTACAGAATTTTGAAATCTTGTTTATATCTTCCTTATAATTTATAAATCCTGTAATACTATCCCAGAACTTGCATCTTAATTCAATTTTACCTAGGGTTGCCCACTGAAATTCCTATTCTTTCTGGTACTTTAGTAAATCTCAAAGCACCAAACTAGAAATAATTAAATAATTGGTGCTGTGGACTTTGCACCATAAATTCATAATACAATATATTTTATAATATGTAAGTAAAATATCTCAAAAGTTAAATGCAAGTTTTTTAAAAATTTCAAACTTGAATGTGAGAGAAAAGCTCAGAATTATTCTATAAATTTACAACTAAGCTTAAAATTTCTGTAACTTCTAGAGCTACAGATACTCTCCCTTTAAGATTTAATGGAAATTCATTCCAATTGATTCTATCAAAGAAAAAATAAAGTTGAATACACAATGCAACATGATGCTGTGGGGACATGGCATTAATTCCTGTACCCAAATGAACTTTTTTAGTGAAAGAGGATACCATTATGGCATTATTTGATATAAGAGTGGTGAAACACACTAGAGCCTTCTATTAACTTCTAGAGGGGAACTCTAGATTATAAAATGAGGTCTTCTTTGGGCCTAAATTCATCCTTAGTTTATCCACCAAGAAGTTCAAAGTAATTATTCAGTGAATATTATCCTGCGACTAATCGGAGTAGTTTTTTCGATATAATCCTCCCCATTTCACCTCTCTGGAATATTGGTGATCAGCCCCCTTAAACTTCACCATTTGAGACTGTACTTATTCCTCAAAAATTAGTTGTTGAAAGATCACCACCTCTGGCTGATTCAACCTGACAAAGTCCTTTCCAACTGCTTCTCATCCAGTTCTCCAATCCCAAGCATACATCTCTGTTGGTATCACCTCTTTCCAAAAACTCTTTGTAAAATTTAATTTGTATTGATAGGATTTATCTCCTTCAGAATATTATTATCAAGGTATTTAATTTTTAAGGAGTGTGCAATTACCTTTCCTTTCAAGTCGCAGCTTCTAGAGTGGAAGCAGGATACAGGTTTGGGTTTTTAAGGAGTTTTATTTTGGAAGAAAATCAACTACAATAAACAGGCTACATGAAATTATTAAAAGGATTATTTTATCAGTATTTTTTAAGTGTAATTTTGCCTTGAGATTTTCACTTTATTGAAAAGACTCTAACATTAAATTCAAATAAGAACTTGAGTAATAAATTTGATAAATCCACTGAATGACTCACCAGGGCTGTTTCTGTGGCACTTGCATGCAAGTGTTTTCACTTCAATTTCTTAAATAACCTGTTGGTAACTTGTGTGACATTGGTCTGAAGTACATTACAAGTCAGGTTGAACTCAGGATGAAGTTGGTTTTAACTTGTGTTGATGTCAAACTCAAAAATCAACCTTATGTGTTACCCAAGTCAAGCTTTTATCATCCTCTACTCTTGAATAACTTAGATCTTCATGCCACCTGAGAAGAAATGGGCTATATTTTTGCCTCATCCAATTTCTATATAAATCAGATTTCAAGTCTCAAAAACTGTTTAGGATCATAAGGAAACTGATGTGATTCATGCTGCAGTCTGTATGTGTTTTCTTGAAATGATCATGGCTCAATTCAACTTTGGTCACCATTTGATGAACTTGAAATTCTTTTTTGATTTTTTGATTACATTGAGAATGCAGATAAAAGCCTTGCTAGTGAGCCTCCATCAATTTATAAATCCAAGTCTGTTAGAGCTGTGAAAATAGTCATCCACCAGAAACCATTCAGCATTAAAAGGCTTAATTACTCCTGAAACCATTTTTGATGTTGTTCTTTCTTTCTGCTCTGTTCATCTCTTGTGCTTTGTACCTGTCTATCTCATTTCACTGTCTGTGACACTCATGTACATAGTTACCTAGATCAGCAGATGTGGAATGATTCCTTTCCTCATCCTTCCACTCACCTTGTGCTCTGCTGAAGAAGTTTTAACAGTCTCAGCCGGTTGATAAAGATTTGAGAAGAGGGCAATGAGAAGTTAAGTTCTCACTGGATTGATTCAAGAAGTGGCGTGGTGAAAGAATGAAGAGAACCAATGATGAAATTGCTTGTGTTGAGGCTAATTTTATAGACTAAATACAAGCAGGCTAAAATGTGGTTGAAAGAAAAAGAAAAAAGAATATTCATAATCAATCAAGAAAGGATTTGAAAAAAGAATTCAGAACAGATATAGAGCTTGAGTCAAAGATAGAGGCTACTACACAGGGTTCAAATACTACAAGGTGTGTCTGTACAATGAAAACAAACTACTTTCATATTCATGATTCAGTCTAAATGATCTTGAATTGTTTACAAAAATATTGATAAGAAGGGATAAGAAAAAGAAGGGGTTTCAGGAATGAGTAGGACAGAGAAGAAATTCCAACATCTGCTGGACTAGGTAAGCTTCTACAATCATGTTTCTCTGTTTCTTTTCTCTTTCTATGCAATTAAACATCCTTCCACTCACCTTGTGCTCTGATGGTCTAGTTCATTTCAACAACCGTGATAAAGGAAGCTTAACAAACCAACACACAACCCTCCCCAATTACAAACATTTGGTAGCAAACCAAACCTTTGAACATGGTTCAATCACCTGATTCATCTTTTCAGCTTGGCTGTCAACTAACCTGATGGTTCAATTAATGATATCACAGCCCAGGTAAAGCTGGACCAAAAGATAAAACCTTGGTTTGGTTGAGTCAGTGGCCAGTCAGTTTCTCAAACACCCAACCACACCCACACACACAAAAGCTTGGAAGGCCAACAAAATATCCTCTGGGATTCAATCATCTCTTTTTCATCCTCCAAAGATGACCCACTCCTGCTTCTAATATTCCCCAAGCCTGTCTTCAAATCTGTCAATTCTATTGTGTTTATTTTCTTTTCCCTTCCCTTTTGATGAAATGACAGAGCAGAAACCCCTCTGCATACAGCTTACATCTTGTCATCATAAGGGACAGCTGTATGTTTTGGTGACAGGAAAAACTCACAGCCCTCAGCAACACAGTTCACCTTGCTGAAAACAAAGGCAATGAGTCCACATTTCCTTGTCAGGTACAAAGGGGCCCCTTTGTACTCACCAAGGCAATGTGTGCACATTGCCTCTGTTTTTGGCCTGGTGGTTGGTACAGCACCACAAAATGCTTTACATAATTAACCTCATTTTTCCTCTTGGCTGTTCCTCAAAGCATTGTAATTTCATCATGGCCAAGGGCTTCCTTTATCTTGGTGAAGGTTTGAATATGATTTCAACATGACATGAAGCCAAGTTGCAACCAAGTTACCAAAGATTTGCAGTTTACTTGCAGAGGATATCAACAGAACTTGGGAACAAGTTCACCAACAATCAGGCTAAACTTGTACATGACTTACAATCAACACGCAACAGGTATCAGCTCAGTATATGACCAACATATGAGAAAGCACTTGCATTTAAGTGCCAGGGAAATGTCCCTGGTGACTCAACAGTGAGTCCTGGTATGAACTTAATCTTATGAAGAACTCATTACATATTTTTGTTGGAATTGTTGTCAAGGTGGTTTAAATTGAAACCACTGTGGTTTTATTTAATTTATCAAAAAACTAACAACAAGATAGGAAGAGAAACAGATGAGGAGTAAGGCTTCATTTAGAAATCAACCCTGCAGAAGATAATCATAGAGAAGAGTGAAATGGATCAAGGAGAAAAGAGACTTACTGATAAGTGATAATGACACTGGGTGGTGGAAAGATGAATTATCAGTGAGGATTGTTCAATTCCTGTGGTGATCCGGTGGTTCTGTTCTGAGGATGAAGATTTTCAATGAGTTCTATTTCAAAGGTTTCAGGACTTCAAATTGAATGTTTATTCATTTTGAAATTTAAGCTAGAAAATACTTCTACTTTCAACTCTGAAAATCTCTGGGTAAAAACACAACTACTCCACACCACATTTATGGCACATGTAGTGTGGGAGAAACTAATTAAAGAATCCATTTATTTATTTGATTCAATATTTTCAATAGGGGGTATCAAATATAACGAATCCACAATTAGAAACCAGTCAATTATTAAAAATATTCCTTCATTAATGCATCCTAAGAGCTTATTTGTGAAGAAAAAACATGTTTTGAAAAAGGTGGATTTTTGAAAACCTGTCAATTACATAATGGTAGATTTGGTCATATTTGATACCCCTAATATAAAAAAATATCTTTAGAGAGAAAAAGGAAAATTAAATGAATTTATTTATTTCCAATTAAAGACTTTTAGAAAGGCTGACATCCCTGTGGTCAATGTATTCCATATAAAGGAAGTATTCCATTTAAAGGATGTATTCAATATAAAGGAAGTATCACATAAAGGAAGTATTTCATATAAAGGAAGAATTCCATATAAAGGAAGTATTCCATATATAGGAAGTATTCCATATAAAGGTGGGTGGCCAAGATTCTGCCTTTATGAACATTCTTTCAGCACATTGATAGTACTTGGGTTGTCTGTTGGCATAACCAAAGTTTCTATACAGAGCTTTCAAACCACAAAAACAACCTGCTTTCCTTCTGGTGCTTGTGAAGAGGTTGGTGACTTGACCTCAGAATTGGCTGATATGATTTTTAAGTTGCCTAGTTTACCTATTTGATACTGATGATTTCATTTGGCTTGAATGCACATGAATTTTTCTCCAGATTTTTCCTGATGCCATTTATACACCAGGGGACAATTCATGGCACTTGGTGTCAAGTGCCATAGTTTATTTTGGTCCTAGAACATTGCAGGAAGTGTTCAACATGTTGACATTAAAAGCATGAAAACATGCTGATACATGTCCAACAAATGGGAAAATTATGTGCATATCTACTTGAACTAAACCAGAACACCATCTCAACTCAACTTCATCAGAAGAGGAACTCAACTGCAACCCACTCAGAACTGAATCTTCATACTTCATTTTCAGGAATAAGCTACTGGTTGGGACTAAAATATTTTCTAATTTTAAGCTGTTTCAACATGAAATTACAAACTAGGGAATTTTCTTTTGGTATCAATCTACATTGAAGACAAAAAAACAGTGTCTGTTATAATTATAAAAGAATCAAATCAAATATAAAGTTTTTCCTTTGATCTGGCTGATGATTTTTTTCTCATGAATCAATAATAATTTGTTGGCTACAAATTTGTTGAGGTTATTATTATTATTGAAATTTATGACAGAGCTTAGTTTAGTTTCAACAAGCAATGTAAGTGGTTTTACTTTCAATCTTTGGAATTCTCACACCATCAAATCTGAGCTCAAAATGAGAAGGCTACAAAAACAAGATTGATAGCCTGGAATATTCAAGATCATCTCCATTTCACATCCACTTTGTCACAGTAACCCCCATTCAAGAGGATCTAAATCCCAAAAAACTACACAGAGGTAGGTGGGGAATTCCCTGCTCAAATATAGGGGCTTGTCTTTCTACTTCTTGATGAAAATATGTAGGCTCAAAGGGTTGGCAGGTCAAAAGTTGAACTAGCTCAGCTTCTCTCAAAGAATTTAGAAGCATGATAAAATGTATCTTAAATGAATACTTTCATCTTTCAGGCAAAATAAATTAAGCTCAACTTGATTCCATTTGCACCCTAGAGCTTGGAAACCAGTGATTCCCTGAATTGGCAGGTCCAGGAATTGAACTCCAGGTGTTAAACCTTTTGTACTTTCATACTTCAAATTCTTGAAAGATTGAAACTGATATCAATCCTGAAAAGGGTAAAAAAAAGAGTGAATGATGGATTTTATCATTCAGCTCATATCTGTCAGATCCACCATGTGATATGTTATCAACTCACCACCTTCAGTTCGATTTTCAATGTAATATTACAGTATATTCCAATCACCATCTACCTCTATATGTGGTAATACACCAGAGCCACTTTTCCAAGGCTTTTGAAGCAGAAAAAACTTTGTCACCCAGAAATTGATTTTTTATGTTTCACAGCTTCCAGAATTGATCCTTTTTCACCATTTGGTGAAAAGATAGACTCCCACCTCAGGTGTGAGATTCAGGACTTCTGATTGATTAGAAATTTATCTGTAGTAGTGGTTTGTAATCAGCCAGCTGGCAACATCACATACTCTCACAGATGAGGCCAGCCCAGGCCAAAAAAATAAAATAAATTCTGATCCACTCTGTACTTCAAAATTGAGCTCAAAGTCCTTTCAGGATAGATTAGGATGTACCCCAAATTGCCTCACTTTCCATTGGCATTGTAGCCTGGTGGTTATGGATCCTCAATCCCAAGGGAACACCCATCATGATTAGGGATTGAGTCCCTCTGATGAATTTTTCCATCACTTCTGTCTTTCAACTCACTCGCAGACTCTTGAAATCAACTTTTATTTGAATTTCAGTCACTTTCCTGGCACCAGTTGAATGGATATTTGGTGTGCCAATGACCAGGCTCAGGACTTGTCGAGTGATTGAAAGGGAATTTTCTGGGAAATTGGGGCAGATGTTGATTTTTTTCTGATTGCAAGTGGCCATGGTGTACATTCCTGTACACATCAATTAAGGCATTTCACATTTTACTTGAAAAAAAAATCAGAAAAAAAAGCTAGCCAGTCTATGTGTAATCGCTGGCAGGTCACGCTCATGTACGGCCGTACATCTGCGTGACCTACTGCCTAGGTGATGGAGAGGCTGGTTGGATGCAATTCCCCACAGAATCAACTTCGTTCCACCAATTAAAGGTGCATCAAAGACCGATCGATTGGCTTATCATTGATCCAAATAAAAAAATTGATAGTGCTCATGGATGCAGTTCTGCAATCGCTGACCATAGTGATGCAGTGGCCCAGCCTGAAAGCTTTGCACACCTTGTTTTTCTTTGCATGCAAGTTTTTCAGCATTTCTCATTGTGGAAAGATTTTAATGATGTCTTCTATAATTTTGTCGGCATTGGCTCTGCCTGAACTTGTCTGTACAATCTCTAACCATGCTAGTTTCTTCAGGTCTAACGAGTCCGCCTCCAGTGGACATCAATATCAACAGAAATTCCAGATTTTTCAGAAACAAAAAATTGGACTACCATTATCCACAGACCAAGGTCATCATTAAAGTGTCCAATCACCTGACCAGGTGAAACATAAAGTAATGTCCAAGGAAGAAAACCTTTGTGCCCTTGAGGATTTCAACTGCATTAAATTTTGTGCTTTGTTCCTGAGTAGCCACAGAAAAGTGTATGACTTTAAGATTCACATCCACAAATTGACGAGGAGAAGCTTGAGCATAGTTTTTTTTTTTTTTGAAAAAAAAGGCAGCTTACCATGAATCAAGGGTCAACTGAAGAAAATTACAAGAAGATACTTTGCACTTGTGCCCACCAGGTTCGGACTCTTTCACTAAAGCACCATTTTCAGGCGCTTGAGGCCTTTGATTTGACTTTCATGAAAAATCTTATTGACATTGCCAATGATCATCCACACCTCTTGGAAGGTTTTTACTCAATCCCATTGGCATTCTGGGTCAATTTTAGAAATGCTTTGTTTTCGTGACATGTTGAATGGCAACACTGAAAGTGTGGGTCCAGATTGTACTTGAAAAGAATTTCCAAGATGGCCATTACTTTGAATTCCCAAAGGAAGGGGTATCCCACATAAACTCAAGGGCCTAGAAGCAAATTTAACACATCCTACACCTTCATTCCTTCAAAGATTTTTGAAAATTAATTATGATTGTTTTGCCCTTTCTTTTGGATTGGTTGACTTTGATCTTGTAGAAACATAGGGTTCCCATGTGTGGCAGGTTATGAAGAGTCAGGAATCCAGAAATGGAATCTTTTCCTAACAGGAATCCTTGCACAACCTTTAATTAGCCGCAAGCCTAATATTGTGGGAATATTGTATACCATAATTTCTTAATGAAATTTATGAAGGTCTGTGAAGAAAACAGGGAGGGAGAGGATGGATATATGAAAAATATTTGTAAATTGTGTTGAAATTGCTGAGTGAATACAAACTCATTTCTCCTATGTTCTTCATCCAGCAATTTGTCCTCATGGTCTGATCAAAGAGAAAAGGACAAACAGCCTTTAGGGAGCTACTTCCCAGATTGATGGATTAAATTTTCCTATTTGAACTCTTAGAGCTTTAAGAAGTCTTTCTTGATAGATGAATGGATTTTAACCATAGATTCCCAAATTAAATTCTGGCCCTTGAGATCCATTTAGAAATCATGCAGTGGATAGAGGTCAACAATTTTAGATTCCAAGCTGATCATCAATTCCTTTATTAAAAAAACGATGTAATTGACATCAATTTTTACACCTTGATGGCTATGGATTTGAGCAAGAAAGCTATTTCATTCACTCATGAAAATGCAGGAGAAATGTGAGAAGAATTCAATTCTCAAAGAAAACCCATAATTTTCTCAAAAGGCTTGAATTGATTACTCAGGTTGAAGGAGAAATTGCATTTCAAGAAATTAATCAAGTATAAAGACAATCAACAGTGATTGTGAGCCTACGCCTCTTATGTGGCAAGTAGGACACAAGAAAATTATATTAGGTGAAAATTGAGAGAAGATAGAGTTTATTTGTTTTGTTTTTTATGAGAAGATATGTTGCTAAAAAGCTATTACTCAGTCTAAGACTGGATTGAGCGGAGAGAATCTACGACGCCTCCTCCTCAAAAGAAACTGAGGAAGGTCTGACAATGAGTCAGTCCAATTTTTTAAGCCAGAAGGCTAAGGTTCTTTAATGGAAACCTATGTGGTTTTGTTTAAGGTAACAAACCACAGAAAAAACCAAGGAGCAGAGAATGGAGGAGACTGATAACCAAAAATAGACGAAAATGAAGACTTCTAGAAGATCCAGAAAGAAAAGGGTAGCTAGAAAGGAGACTCACTTAATATTCTATGCCTGACACTATAGTACTAGGAGGGTAGAATAGTAGTGAAGGTCCTTTGATTCCTGAGCTGTTCCTGGTAAGGATCCTAATTCTGAGTGGTTTGATTTCGAAGTGAGGAGGGGAATCATCTAGGCAGGGCTGGAATACCCTTTGGTTCAGCCTCAGTGAAAATTTCACCTGTACAGGAAGAAATTGGAATTTTTTGGCCATTCTTCCTGTATTTGGATACTGGAGACTTGTGGAGAGCTAGAAATGAATATATGCAATTCTCTGGCGCGCGCGCGTGAAAATCAACTATGTTGAACTTTGAGAATTAATATAAACACTATTCTTACTCTTCATTAAGGTAAGAGTATGAAAAAGGGGAAATAATGGATGTAGGTTATTTTCAGAGGAGAATAAAGTGTAGTGGGTTTAAGTTGAAGCCTTTTGAACAGTATTTAGGTGGAATATACTGTCTCTAAGGCTGACAGTGATCAACTTGAGTGGGGCTCACATAGATAAAGGTCAAACTTGAAATACTGGGGGAAGAACTGCTACCAGAAATCACTGGGAATAAATAGGTATTAAACCATCTTCATGAATTGAAACCATCATAGGAGTGATTTAAAACCATTTCAACCTTTATTCTACGCATAGGTTAGCTTATAGACCTCCTCAGAATCACCAAAATCTAGATTCATTTTGCCCTGGAGAAAAAAAGTTGGAACCAATATTGGGTCAGCTAGAATAATTTCCATTTGGCCTCTGGCATTCTTCTCACATAATTGTACTTTTATTTCTACTTAAATAAGGCCTTTTGAAATTTATTTTCCTGTTTGTGGTCAAATTCACTTTTGTTCTATTCAGGCTCCTCCACTGCTTGAGTTTACTTGTTGAAGGCTTCATCAACTTGTGAATCAACAAGATGTGCCTCAGTTTATTTGTGTCAGAAAGTCAAAAAAAATTCCAACATATCTTGTACAGAATTGATGGAAGGTATGATGGCAATTGATCCAGATCAAAGGCCAATGGAATGAGTTGCTCATTGATTTTGTTGAACTTTTCAAATAAGATGCACAGATTCAATTTTTCTTCCAAATACCTTACAAAATTTCTACCTTTAACTGAACTGTGACTCTTTTGATAATTCTTAATGATGTTTGAATTCAGGAAGAGACAAATTAGGAACTAAACTTTATTATTGTTTCTCTGATGCCAAGGATGGTAGAAATGGTGGAATAACCATGTAAAGGATTTTGGTCTGGATTGAGGAATGAAAATTTCTAACTGAGATTATTTTACTTTCTAAATGAGATTTTCCCTCACAAATCATCATATCATAGCTGAATTCATTTTGAAACATTGTTTGGAAAACAGATTTTTTCTTGATGCTTGTCTTGAAATAAATGGCATGCAAAGAAAATTCTGCAATAAGCTTGATTAGCTTTTATATTGAGAAAATTTCACAATTAGACTCTATTGCCAATTATATGGAAATCAAATATCCTGTGGGTTTCTCATATTGCGGGAGAGATGCAACATAGGTTGAGTGACAAACCAGAAAATTAGGTCTTCTGGGTGACTGAGGAGCCTGTAAATCCCATCAAACCTCTAAGCCTTATTGAATTCCAATTAGTCAGGAAGAGACTGTAAACTTATATCAAAAGAGCTGGAGGAAACATCCAGTTTTCAGCTCTACAATCTCTATGCAACATCAAAAAAACTTGATGGTGCTGTGTTTTTATTTCATCCTTGTATCCAAATATGAATTCAGTAGCCATCAGATGTTGATAAGTGGATGGAATAAATCATATAAAATATTGTGGGAAAGTTACGACATAGATATTGTTGAGTTCTGCATGAGTTGTACATGCTGATGCACATTATGTAACCCAGTTCCACAATGGTTCAACTTGTTTGGAACTGATATACAGGTTTCATGCAATCAACATGCTAAATGTTTCGAACCAAACCTATGGGAGCATATATGCAATGGCACTTGACAGGGAAGTGCCATGAATCATCCCTGGTGAACTCTTCTGGAAGAAGCTTGACCAGGCAATTAAATAGGCTTAGTGAATCCAACTTTAACTGGGCCTTGACCAAACTGAGTGGTAATTCCTGGCCATGCACACCAGAAAAAAGATCTTTTGATACTCTGTTCCTTTTTCCACACATCCGGAAACCACTATTCTTTACCATCTCTGTTCTTTTACATCTTCTCATTAAATCATGTGATTTTGGACTGATTTTAAATCATGAAAGAAGCCTGTTTTTCTCTGTCTTGAGAGACTTAATCGTAGAGCCCTGGTGTAGTTGTATCTGACTTCCCTGCTATTCCAAATTCATCTTTGCTTGTTTTTTGAATCCATCATTCATCTTCCACAATTCTCTGCAACCATTTTTAAAGAGCCTGTACTTAAATAGTCTTTTTAAACAAAGTCTAAGTCAAAGGAATCAAGACATTGGTTCTCCCCAATTTTTTTTCTTCCTGCGTCTTTCCCAAAAGAAATAAAGTACATCTTAGCCCTATTATCATACTCACTTCACTCAAGCCAACAGTCCAAGTTTCAACAGGAGCCATCCAAGCTGCTCTGCCAAAGCCACCTGCAGTCTTCTCTGAATTCAAGTGATATGACCTACAGGAGGACTTCCCATGGGTCTGGATTGCCTAATCTAATTTCCAAACTTTGTTTGGTTGTAGGAACCTGACTGTCATCAATTTTCATTACCAAACCACATTTGGAATTTAGATCTAGAAGTTCCAGATTATGTAAGGAATTTGGGCAATATCCTGCTGCCCAGATTTCCTAATCTGGCGCTTCTAGTTCTTAATCCCAAAACTAATTATTGGAGGACTTCCCATCAGTCTGGATTGTTTAATCTAGACTGGCTAAACCTAAATTCCAAACTTTGTTTGGTGGTGGGAACCTGACAGACATCACTTTTCATCACCAAACAGAGTTTGGGATTTAGAAATAGAAGCTCCAGATTAAGGAATCTGGGCAATGGGAAGTCCTCCACTCACTAGATTTTTTCATCGCAGTTCATACAACACCTGAGCAATAGGTGCGTGTTGAGCTCAGAGGGTTGCTAAATTTAAGCTAAAATTTACAACTGGAAAAAAAAATTAAGGGGATTGGAAGCAAAATTTGCAATTGTGAACCCCCCTATTTCCTGGAAAGTGAGATGCTGATTTGACAAAAATAGGTCAAACCAGGAACTATCAGTTCGATTGATCACAGACCAACCTGATGAGAGGAGTAAGCCATTTTCAGTATTTTCAATGACCATTCAAAGGATTCCAAATCAACCCTTATTGTGAACTGACCCATTGAGCTCCTCCTTTGTCCCATTTTGGCATCCATCCCATATCAATGTGTGACTAAAAGCCCCCCTATCTACCCCCCTCCAACACTAAGGGGAGACCAGATGTGAACAAAAGAGTAGAAGCATTATTTCTAGCTCACACTGCTTTTCAGAGTGATACTTCACTGACTGATTCATTGGCCCTTATCAGGGCTACACAACACCACTCTAGTCTGGTTAGCTCAGTAATTGGTTATTTGTTCACTATTTATCTGCAGAGTAGCAAGTTGAAAGTGGTGACAGTTGAGTACTTCAAGTTGAAGTGTTCATTACAAACTTCTTGATGTAGTCAGGAATATCTTCATTCTGTGAGACTTTTGAAGAAGCAAAGCATATAAGGCAGAATGGTTTCTTCCCTTCCACTCCTTTCCCTCTTTTTATGCCCTTTTCATGCTTTTCCTGCTGGGTATCTACTTCCCATGCGTCCCTGGATCATAACAGTTGGGATCCTACAATTTAGCTTCACGTCAAAGCTGCTCATCTCAAAAACAAACTCATCTAGAATCAAGTTTTCTTGAACACTATAATTCCCTTTCCCAGCTCGGTTAGTCAGTCAATCTCATCAAAACTTCCTCCTCATGATTCATCCTCCCTCTCTCGAGTATCTTTAATGTAACCAGTAAGCAACATGTTAGAGCAGATTTCCGATGCGCTTATGAAGTGATCCGGATGTGTTCACACGATCGAGGATATTCGCGCATAATGCACTCTTCATGCTTGCGATGCAACCTGCACAATTCGGGATCCAGATACAGGAGCACCATCCATCGACTAAAATTATTGCCGCCCAAGCAACGCCAACCAGCGCAGGTTCAGGATGAGGGGAAAAAAGCTTACCACTTCTGCATTGAAGTATCACATGCGGATCAAGACCTGTTGTGGTTGCACAACCAACTCCTATCTGGATTCGGACTCTGATCTGCTGACGCCGCGGCGCATTAGGGCAAACGCGACATTGCTTGCAGGGTTTCGCTATGAACGTGATAGAAAGTCCGTGTGGTCAAGTGTGGTACTTCAACTCGTAGAAAAAAGAGATGAGCAGGCTGCTGCCGGCTGGGTGAGCTTGCTAGCGAGCCTTATCGCCCAGGCTGAGTCATTTGCATGTTTAGGACCCTGCAGGTTGGACGTTCACCAGAGAGCCATTCCAGCGGAGAATTCATAATAATACTTGATTATTTTTTCGACAGTGCACCACCCTCCAAAACCCTGCACCAGCGTTATCACATCGACACAAGTGAACGGTAGAAGATACATATTCAGAGCGTTGGAAAAGGCCGGTCGCCGCGGTGCGCGTGTGCGGTCATTGCCGTAAGGCTCTTCCCAATTTTCCCACACACCCTACCTTGTGGGCATTCCTGGTCCCAGCTTTTCCGGCCAGCTGATCAGTGGATCGGACGACCCTGATGATGATGACCAACTTTCGAAAAATTTCGACAGGAAATACAGTCAAGAGAAATCTACCCTTCCCAAGGCTTCCATACAGAGGTTAATCTTTGCGGTCTAAGTGCCCGCCCCATTTACTTCAGCTCCTCAACTCACGTCCTTCGTGTACAGCAGGTCACCACCTGTTGTGGTCCAATTTTGTTCACCTGCCTTTGCCCAACGAACCTCCGCGCCAGTCGGTACGTAGTCCATGCATGATTGATGTGCCCAACAAGTCAGATATCATTTCCGTGATAATCTCTTCAAATTCCCCGCGCTGGTGTCCCAGCCAGCTGACATGGATAATTTTTATGTTGCCGACCGCCTGCAGTTCTTTCCTTAGTTGCTAACGACGTAACGGAAACAGCGGCCAACCGCTGTTGAACTTTGTTCTTGATTGATCTCCTGGAATTGACACGTCCTCCTTCAAGATGCCAAACTGCAACCAAAGCTGTATGTCTGTCTCAGAATCCCAGAAAGTCCTCTTCCCCTACCCACGCGTCAACAAAACATATCTGAATACACTGAGATCCAGATCAGTGAAGTATGCGAGCTGGATGGCAGCTTGATTCTTCCCCGTCTTGGGGCGATCCGATCCCTTTGGTTCCTCTATCAAACCCAGGCGGCCCACGGCCATTTCCCCCCCTCCACTTCCTTCACTTCGATCTTCCTCTCTCCTACTGCTTGTAATCCTTGAGCATGACCCCCCAAGAGATGAGGATCGGATCGTGAGGTGCACATTCAGAACTTACTAACTTCCATCCCGGAAACATTTGAACAGAAACGAGACCTCGACGACTCCGCGCTCTTTGATTGCTGCTATTAATCCTCCAAATTTCACTACGACACTTCCTTCAGTTACATCCCTGCACGAACATCAGTAATACGACGCCCATCCTACAAGTCATTCACGCGTATCTTGAACCGACTTCGGCGCCTCTCCAGACGCTACGTCCTAACTCCCACTTCCCCGGTTACGAGGTCACTCCCCCCATTTTCCCCTCATCTGCTAAACTTCCCTTCAACCCCAGCTCTAAGACGCAATTATAGCCCATCCCCAGGTTGCTTGCCCAATAATCAAATTTTAGTAAGTTACACTTACCCTTCAACCGGAAGCTCGTTGTGTCTTATTATCACATCTTACGAGGCTAATCATGCCCCGTAACATCCGAGAAGCGTTCACCTTTTCCTTTGTCAGACGCGATGAACCCCACTGAGGAAAGGAGCCGCCCAGCCGAGTGAGTCTTCAATTCCGATTAATTCGCCAATTTCTTCTATGTTTAGAACCGCAAAACATTGACCGAAATTTATTTGACGTAATCAGCGCCGTAGCAGATCGCGTGACGACTTCGGATGATCTAAAAAACCACGACGTATTCGGCCTAGAAAATCCAATGCTGAGAAACGACCAAAAAAGCTGTCCAATGACCACTCCAAGCTCACCGCAGCATTCTACTAGCTTAACCGCATTCTTCCAGTCAATGATCCAACCCTCACACGATATTTTTCATCCGCAACCTACCCTCGCGCCTTCTTACCACCAGCTTCTCCAATATCCCAATGAAATTTCCTCCCAACAAGACGAACTCGAGCAGGCTACCATGAATAGCTTCCCCAACGGACGCGCATCCCTCCAAAGCTCAACCGACATATTTGAGAATGGGAATTTCCCGCCGGGACAAATTCCGTTCGAATTTATGCCCCTCGGAGCTGCCTCCGCCCTGACGGATGCCTCGCCAGTAGACTCGATGTCAAGGCTTGAGTCCCTGTACCGCTTGCCAGCGTACTATCCTAACCTATCACCACAGAATGGGGGTCCTGAATCCGGGTTGAGCGGCCAGCTAGAATCTGCTTGTGTGTCCGGACCCCAGGAAACAATGGGAACCAATTCATTGGCGGCATCTGGCCTTGCCTCCAGTCAATCTTCTCAAGATAACGCTTCGACTCAACAACAGATTTCGAACTCAGCAGCGTCAGAAGGTATCGGGCCGGAAGAAATGGAACGAGGCGGAGAACTCGACCGCGCTCTCTCATCCTGCGCATTAGTAGACACGCCTCTCAACACCGAGAAGACGCTGCAATTTAACAGAATGCTGCAGCAGAATCTCAGTCCTCCCTTTTCTAGCAAAAGGTCCCGATCAGTGGCGTTGGCCCCAGATGGCGCACCCAAACTCAAACATTCTGCTCATTCCCATGCCACGCAAGTTGAATGTGGGCCTTCTGCCAAGAGAGTGAAGCCGCGTCCTTGCACAAAAATTCATGAGGCGACCCCGTCAGATCTTCCCTTGAAGCATTCTTCTAAAGATAACATCCCGAAAACCAAGCCTAAGAAGAAGCTACAGCGCGACAAAATATGGCAGCCGTCCAGCCAACTCATTACGCCCGCTCGTCCTCAAGTCCTGGCCCGAAAAAAGATTGAAAGTAACATTTTGCCACCCACGCCGGATAGTTTGCAGCGCCCTGGCAATGCATGTGTTGGCTCAACAGATGACTCAGGAAGCAAGGAACAAACGGAGAAGAAAAGGCGCAAGATTGAATCTATCGAGAAAGCATTGGAGGCGTTGGACACCTTGACAGAATATTTATCTACGGAAGCGAGTGCATCATCGTTTGATCTTGCTGACTCCAGAGGGAATCGGATCCCAATGTCTCCTCATCAATATCACCCTAATGCCAGTCTCTCCCTGGTCAGCCCTCAACATTTCTTCACCCTTGGTGAACTTGGCGGGCGGTTGCGCCGTCGGTTAGATTTGGAACGCCGATGATCTTGACTGTGCCTCACCACGTCATATGAAAGCTTATAAAGAGAAAATACCCCAAAAAATAATGAAATAAAATGAAACACGAGATCCTACTACGCTTGATTACGCCTGTTGTCATGTCAACGAAAATCTACACTTGAATACATACCCTCCAAGCTGGGCAACAGCTGCCATCTATTTCCTATATTTTTATTATTGTCGTCGTTTTTAGTCTAGTCCAGTCCGAACGTGCATTCTCGGGCCTCAATGAATTCTGCCAAACTATGATTGAGGCGGCCATCACTGGAATATATTTTACAGTGTGATCATCACAGTTTCTGTGAATACTTCGGGTCTAATTTTTTGGGAGAAACTATTTTGGGAATGGAGTGGATGTGGATGGGATGGATTTGGTGCTAAAGTCGCCTTGAAATAAGGAGGGCAGGACAAAAGTGGGTTTGTATTCAATCGAGCTCTAAGTAAATGTGAAGTGTATGCATTTACAAAAGCTAGCCCAAAATATCAGCAACTAAATTCTGAAATTTTTATTTCCAGTTATGAATTTTGAAGAATTCCTGGAAAATTTTTATGTGCGAGCAGGAAACGTTTCAGGTGAATGTAAGCTCACATGAAGCTAGGTAGCAAGAGAGGCAGAGACCCTGAGAGGAGGAAGTATGGGTAGAATGGTGAGTCTGGCACTGGTCAATAAGCAGACTCCATTGAAGGTAAAAACCTGGCCAATCACAGAATGTGATTCAGACTAATAAGTGTCAGATTCCAAATATGAAAGCCAGACCAAACAGAAAGACCAACAGGGGAGACAAGATACCTGATGCAGTCTCAGCCAGAAAATTGTGTGACAAGCTTCATAGTCATGGAGAGAAGTCAAACATGCAACACTTGGAGGGTGGAAAGACCTCAGGGCACAATGAGTGAGTATTTATAGACTCCTCACTCAGGCAATGTAGTCCCCAGCTAACCAGCAGTCCA
>SMGU01000757.1:0-33935 GCA_004348175.1 Puccinia novopanici
GTTTTCACCCTGATTTAATACCAGCTGCTGAGCTTTGAATACAGGAGGATAAACTTTTGAAGTAATAGGGCACTGTTCTGCAAAGGACATTGTTTTTGTGGTTATACCCTTTGGTCGATTATGGCAGTCATGTGTGCAGTGAGACCAGAGTAGGTTTCTTATTTTGAGCATTGAACTTATTTACAAATTGAATGAAACAAGCCTGGGGGACCACATAAGTAAGCTTGTTGGATGGCATGATGTTCCACCAAGTATCACCTTGAGTTCAGCATAAGTTGTAAAAGGATCCCATAAAACACACCAATCACTTCCAGAACACTTCCAATTCAATTCAAGTCATACATACAAGCCTGATACAAGAAACATCCAACACCCTTACAACCTAACCTATGGAAACACCTCTGCAATGGCACATGCCAGGCAAGTGCCACAAATGGTCCCCTGGTGTTAAGTATTCATAAATATATAAATGTGTACCTGAGTTACTGGGATGAAAGAGGACATATTGGTTAGAAGCAAATTAATTAATATGAAAATTAATTTGATGAGGGGAATCAAACAATAGGAAAAATTTATTGGAGATATGATTTTTAATCTGATTTTAATTCAGCATCCAGAGACTCACAGATTGGATCATCAAATTATATTCTACATATCAGACTAAATTTTTATGTCTGTGGTAATATGACAGTTAAAGAAGAATAAATTTTTTCATAAAATTTTAGGGATAAGTAAGAACAGAAAAATATAACTTCCTTCACAAACCATTTTCTTAACTTCCAGTGATATAAAATTGGGTAAGCACAGCCTAAAAGATTAACTAGGATAAAATGGACCAATTTAGGCTCATTGTTAGTGTCAATAAGAGAAAAACTTGTTTGTTTTAGTGTATCCTAGGTGAGAAACGTGATTGGAATGTCTTGGGTAGCAGTTAAGGAATCCTGCCTAACTAGTATTAAACAGGTTGAGTTCCAGTTCAGATCAAATCTTATAAATTTATACAACCTCCATAAGCCAGGGAAGAGGCTGCCAACAACTATTATTGAGGCCAGGAATGGTTCCACAGGCCTAGTGTGGTATATGATATGATCTACCAAAAAATACCAGAGACTTGGTTGGGAACTCTTCCATACCTTCAATGTCACAAAATCATTCTTTGGTGGTTGAGGGGCTTGGTGGCCCTTTATTCACCCAGCCCACATAGCTGCATTCATGTACATGTGGTTAGAAGATCTTACCAAGAAAACTTTTGAGCAATCCTGATTCATATTTGGCCATATAATCAATATTCTGATTAGTAATCAACATAAAATCATTATTTTAAAACTTGAATGATTATGATAAAGTTCAAGCAACAAGCAGGCACATTAATTTCATGACATGTACATAAAACATCCTGCATGAACTAGGATTATACAATTTTTTTTTCTCAACAACTACTTCAAGAACTGGTGTGAGCAGCTGAGGAGCACTGGCACGACCAAACTTTTCTACCAATGTGTGCAGGATAGAAGAGCAGAATGGTATTTATTGTGCGGAGAGCTGTTTGTGAGCATGGCCCTGTTTAGTTCCGAATGTAGCTTTATCCGACAACCAGGTATTGAAACGGTTCAAGAAAACGCAGCAGTCTCCTTCTTAACATGAAATGCAGAGGGTGGTAATTTCAGGTGGCACACAAGTGCATTTGCGAAGAATGGTACAAAGGAGAGAGTTAATGTGGATGCGCAATGATGACGCCAAATTGACTGCAGTACTAATGAGCGTATGGTGTGTAAATATCTCACAAGTCGAATAAACACAAGAGAAAAATAGTTAAGTGTAGGAAGTTAAGTTCCTTCATCAAGGAAATCGTTTGAACGTTGCGGTCCCCAATTTGATGTGTTGTGGTGAGATTTGAATGGAGTTTTTCGGTTTGTTCTGCGGAAGGATGAAGGGGATCCAGCAGGTAGGTAGGAAAGGGGACAGGGAGTATGGGATTGGGAAAGGACGAGGGCCCAACGACTCAAAGAAGTCCAAGTTCATTTCCGAGGGTTTCGAATGCACGTTCCATCGACCAGACGGTATCCCTTCTGGCAGCTGGTAGCTTGCTATTCACGGAAGAAATTTTGGAGGAATCCTTGAGTTGGGTGTATGTGGCTGGCATTGGATCACTCAAAGAATTCGACTTACGCAAGTGCCGGCGTTGCAGCCCATGTTTTCGAGACCTTGAATTGTCATGTTGAGACAGTTGACCCCTTGGCCGGTGGATGCGCACCCGCCACAATTGTCAATTGCGAAGTGTGGATCGACGCACTCGAAGCCCCCTTGTGACAATGGACAGGAGATTTCGCTGTCGGCTGATAAGCGGAACGGAGGGTCAGTTGATGCGGAATCATCCGGCCAACCAGACGGGGGGATACTCACGACAGTTTTTGCGATCCACATCAGTGCGCGGGTATTTTCCGTGTAGCATTTCGACACCAAATGGTATTTGGCCGTTCAACGATCGTTTCTTGTGGTTGGACTGACGGCTACGAGCTGCTTGAGAGGGCAGCAAGACACACTTGCCACGTCGTATGACCCAAGGACTGTAGATGCCGCATTTTTTTTTATGATCAGCAATTTTAGAAGTCTTACTCCGGGTGGGTAGGAAAAACAATGTGGCTCACCTTGGACAACCACACTTGATTTCAACCGGATCATATTGGAATGTAGGTTGGCAGCCACAGTTATCACCGGCTTCATTTAATACGAGGTTATTATAACAGGCTATATTTATGGTGAAGTGTTAAAATGTCTGGGTGAGTTGGAAGTAAGAGCAGTAGGTCATGCAGACGAAGCCTACCAATGGCACAGTTTCCGTCTTGGTCTACGTAACCTTCACCGGTGGCGACGTCAATTGGGCCCGGACAATTGACTGTTGGGGTGGGGGCATCGGTAGGTGATGAGTCTGTAAGATAGGTAGCGTTTGTTGGGAGAGGAGTCGCTCCCATGTGGTCTAGGTCCTTCCCATAGTCTTCTTTGGTTGTGGGGGTAGGTTGGGCCGAGGATGGGGATGCATTTGTGGCTGATAGGTCATCGCCTAGATTTGCTTGCCGAGAGGGTTGTTCGCCGTCATCTCTTGCACGACCTTGCCCGCCGAACGGTTCAGTGCTTCCGATTCTAACCGTCTGTTGGCTCGAGGTGGAGTTTGAAGACGAACTGGTGGAGGTATGCTCCATGGAATATGATGTCTGTCCAGACGTCAGGGGCAACAAGCAAATGATTGCCACCATCAAGACGCTGAAGTGGGCTTTGGGATTCATTATAATACTTATTTGCACGCCGGTCTAAGAAGAAATTAGTTTAAGGGAATATTGTTTTTCTTTTTTTCTTTTTTTTGTGATAGAAGTGGATCCGCCCGAACGGTTGTTTTCCGCGAAGGAATGTGGTAGAGAACGTCGGGAAATACGGGTCTTCTGTCGGCAGATGGACAAAGGAGTGGAGGCTCCAATGGTGCAGAAGAGCTCAGGTGCAAAGGAGTTGATGACCTGGATAAATATTGAGATATTACCACTGGAGGCGGTAAGCAAGACGGGTGCGCTGGGGAGGGTGAGGAGCAACGGGGCAGCAGAGCATGGTAGATAAAGCGTCTTATTGCCTGCCTGCATCCTCTCTTTTACTAGCTCTGATGCACGTCAAATGGAACACTTGTTTCAAAATCATTACAAACCGATCGCGGACGATTGCTCGGAGGCTTGATAGCTAGTGAAACATTATTACAGAGGCCAGAAGATGCTTTGGAATCTGGATCCCTCAAACATCAGCTTAGGAGTCACAATTAAATGCCCAGGCGGCCTTACAAGTCTTGAAGCTGTATGGGATAAAAGTGTCGCGTCTTGGCTTCTGTCTGCGCTGTAGGGGACAGATTTTAGTGTACAATGTCGGAATAGACCGACGTTCCTTCGACACGGATGGAGAGGTGTAAGACCGGCTGCAGTTAAGATGATGCACCTGTCCCCATCCTGCTCGGCGTGATGAGTACTGTACGCACACCTTATTCGTCCCCCTCGCTCCTACAGCTTTTTCTTGAGTGTCTCACTTGGCCAGAGGAAATTGGACCCGGCCTTCAGTCAAACCGTAAGCTTGAGTGGGTGCAGTCAGGAGGGTTCAGCCCACCAGTATCAAGGAAAAACGATCCATATAAGTAAGTGCTCACTTTCCTCCGGGCGCGGCCCCGCTCATGCAGTGTCATCCCAGGCTGCCAGGTGCACCGAAGCCAGGCAACTCAAGGGCGAAGGCACTTACCGCGTCAAGACTGATTACTCTGACTTGACCAACCTGCCTTGCGAATTAGCACAATCTCAAGCCAGAAAGACATAAGATAAATCCTGAAGACTCTTGAAGCGAATGGGGTTGAGCTAACAGCACTGCCGAATGTTGTGCATCAAACACAAGTCCGATTGCGAACATTCTTGTCGCAACATGTGGCTGCAGATGTAACAAGAAACAGAGGACGAATGCAAAGCCTCCTCTTCAATTTTTCCGGTCATCGAGAATCAAGGTGACTATGACCGATCTGAGTGCAGTTCTGTATGGTCGATACTTGATGGTCGTCGCTGGGTTTGCTGCATTGACAAAGCGTTTTGTCTTGCGGGGTGGGAGCGAGCAGCTTCACCATAATACTATAGAGCGAGATGAGCAGATGAGTAGGATGTGGTTAAGATTAAGATTTCTAATTCCCCCGGGGGGTACAACGGGTAATAATGTAGAAGTATATATATAGTATGTACATATCTCAGTGAGTTATTGTGTAAAACTAACAAATACCACCCTTCTCTGATATAGCACATGTTGTACCGGTTTCAAAATGCCTTCTCTCATATAGCACACGTTGTACCGGCTTCTCAATGCTCAACTCAATAGAAGAAGAGTATGCCGACCCGTCTGTTGCTGGGCCATCACTCCTAACAGACTGTTCCTTCTCTCGAAGGGGGGATGGGGCTAGAAGGCATAGGCTGTATCATACGTCCTGAGTGCCCAACACTTCATGAAGTTTTAACCGCAAAGTTAGGCAATTCCCTTTTGGCTGATCTTCTCCATTTTTTCTTGCCATAACACGCATGTGTAACATAATGAGGTAGTGTGGTAGCATAATTTTGCAGATCATTTGATTGTGTCATTCAAAGCTACAAAGTATTCAGCTAGAGTAGGAGATTTTCGGACATGATGTCACATTCACAACTTTTGTGTGTTGCAAATGTTTTATTTGGTCAACAAGTTGGTGGCAGTCACAGGAGGGGAATTCATCTTTTTTGTAAACCATTTTTCAGTTCTTGGGCACTTATTCAACTATCACTATCAGTTATCAGCAACTACACAGCCACTATGGGACACATGTCACACTCTTTGAAAATGATAATACAGCACCACACAGCTTCCGAAGTATGGGAACACCAAACAACACTCACATAGCCTTAAATTCACTTTTTTTTTCTTTTGAAATATTTCCATTATCTCATTGGGAAGAACTTTAATTGAGAGGCTGGGCAAGTTTAGCCTGATGACTGTGTATAGGATGCTTACACTGCAAGGAATCTAACTTGGTAGAGCTTATTCTTCTCAATCTTCAATTCATCCAAGCAATTCAAGATAGTATCCTCAGGGTTCCTTTAACTGTGGTTACTTATTTCTTTTGTCTCATAAAACTTTCATTCAGATTGGATATTCTCATACTACAAGCTATATTTCTAAGTTGTTTTGAATTTTGAATCTGGATTTAGGATTTTTTTCAGAACAGGATGAGTAATTCTTCATTTACATCTTCATTAATAAAAACAAAAATGTGGAGCTTTCATGTTCCTATGTCATAAAATTGGGGACAATAATTTCTGGAAAGAGGTTACTTGGACAGATACTTGGTCAATTGATTTCCTCCATGAAATATACCAAGGTGATTGATCAAAGAGGATTCCTCCTAATAAAAGGCTTTGTGTAACCACTTTCCTGTAGAATAACTTCTTCTAAGAAGGTACTTGTGTACATGAACTGGACAATGATTCTTTAATGAAGAGTCTTGAGCTTGCACTTACTTGTTGTAATAAATCATTCTTATTAAGGAGTATAAAGAATCTTGACAGGAGGAGGAATCAATTTTAAACCATAATTATAGTTTCATGATAAGTATGCCTTTCTCCTTGTTGATTAAGAACTACACATGTTGGTGCATCTAGGATACTCCTATTGGATACATGCATACCAGCACATAACTTCTCATCCTCAGAATAATACTAATTCCCTGCAGAGTAAGTGTGAATATATGAAAACCTTTGAGTTGAAACCTCATCAGTCCAGAAAAACCACTCCCAATTCTTATTTTGATAATAAAAAAAAAAAGTTCTCTTCTCTCCATACGGCTCTGCTTTCCCTCATCTTTTAATTTCATATATTGATACCTTTGGTGGAGGAGGTCTTGTATTAATCAAAATTGTGAGCACATAAAAAGGTGTGTTTTTTCCACTTTATTTAGTTGAATGTTTGCTCATCTTTTTTGTGTATGTGTCTAATTCCTGTATACTGTCAGTGGAGATATTTAATAAAAAAAGGCCCTATCATAGACATATAATAACAAGAAAAAAATATTTCAAGGATCTTTCTCTTGAGTGGAAGCTCATATAGGCTTGCAGAATGCAAGAAACAGCCTGCACTGCAATAAAAACTCACTCAACTGCCTGCAGTTGTTGACATACAATTTTCCTTTGTGCAGAAAGGCTATGCATGTCAACTGCAAGCAGTTGAGTGAATTTTTCTTGCAGTGCTGCACTTGGGCTTCCAGGATTGTGCTGGTTTTGTAAGCATCATGATGTGTTGATCACAGAACCCCAAGCAACCTGATTCTCTTAAATTTATGGATGCATGAATGTCAGGGGAAGGGGTGATGGCACTTCAGCCAGGTTTTGTGAAAGGAAGTGAACTGGAAAAAAGAAAATCATGTCTGGAAAAAATTTGGTAGGAGTGGATGTTTTAAATTCACACAGTGACTTGTAAACTTCAGAAAACCATTCATGGAATATACAATCTTGGAGGGGGGAATAGGACTCATGATATCACATCAGTCTGGTTAATCATCCCCAGTGATCACTATAATTTGCACTTCCAGAAAGCCTAACTTGGTTAATTGAATCCAAGTTCATCTGGACCATGCCTAACCAATTTCATATTGGTTGAAATCAACTGGTGGAGAATTACAGGGTCCCTGGATCTGTTGGAAACCAGTTGAACTCACCCAATCTTAAATATGTTGTTCACATATCTCAGATTAACTAAGATGCATCCGATGAAGTCAGGTTTTCTGGCAGTGTTACTGGGCCACAAACAACCAAAACTCTACTCCTGTTTTATTCAACCCCCCTCCTGTTTCCTTCTTGCAATCCTTTTGCCTTTTTTTTAGAACAGATTTGCTTGATGGTGACAAGAAGAAATGCTCTTGGAAATATAGTATACAAAAAAAATATTCAGTATTTGCAGATTATCATCAACAGGGCATCAATAGTCACGAATCCTGATGCTTCAAATATGGCTGAAAACCACATCCATTAATATCAAGGGAGAAAATTAAGGGATGAGTTGCAGATACCTGAAAAAACCAGAGTACATAATACACCACAAGATTTGGCTTGTTGAAACATGTTACTGATGCAAGATACCATTATTGAAAAAAGGGAATGGAAATGCATATGGTATGCCGTGGCACTTCAAATCAGGAGACTGTCAGGATGATACACTCTAACCACAAATTCACACCCTACTTACAGGATTTGGAAGTGCCACTGTTGTCAAACAATTTTTGTGTCTTTTTTTTGGGGGGGGGGAGGCGGAAGGGTCAGAAGAGCTTGAGAACTTGACAGTGAATGTCATCATTGAAGCTCGACAAAAAGAAGATCTATTTGTAGTGAAACAGTTTTGACAGCCTGGAGAGGGCTCCCTGAGAAAGACATAGGCCATGCTTGTTAGCGTCTTCTGACACATGATATTTTATGCAAAACATATGCAGTTTACAGATTACTATAACCATAATAATAGCAATTGAAATGCAAGTGAGTTTGGCTGGAAATGACAGCATATGTATAGGGTTGCCAAACACCCTCAAATGAAATGTGACAAAATTTGACATGTGACACCCGTCATATCACACTAACGAACGCGGCCATACTTATTTATAGTGGTATGAAATCAGGGGAGACATGTTTTTGTACAGTTATGCGGAAGAATCGACGAGTGGGCCATTCCACATTTTGTTCAGTGTATTTCGTGATTTGCGCAGGTGGGTTATGCACTCAACAGTTAATGATACTGGTACACGGATTAAGATTTTCAAGGATTGTTACTGGTAAGTTTTGATGGCCTAGGTAGATCGCCGCTCAAGCTGGCAGTGTTGCACTGATTCAGACGCAGCATTTCTGCCGCTTGGAATCGCGCTCCACGGCGCAGGCCTTCTCAGTGACCGACAAAGCCGTATCAACCCGGCCGCCCGGATTGGAAAAAGTGGGACATGGTTCTCCTTCGTGACTTGAATCATTCCGGCTAGGCTTAGGATGAGGAGGGCTGGTTGATCGGGTATGAGAGGCATGATTGATCTGATGCTCGTTTGTTGAAGCGGGTTGCTTTGCGGCCTTGGTGTGGGATGATTGTGACTCTCGGTTCCGCTTCAGCTGTTCTTTTAACGTGAGACCTATTGCGTCCAAATTAACCGAATTTTTGTACTGGTTGTACGAGCTAGTAGAGCTTTTGTAAGACTTGTTGTTGGTAGTATTGGGGTGGTCAGGCCGTCTTGTAGATGTGGGGAGTTGATTTCGTGCTGCTGGGGGAAGGGTGTTCGGATTTTCCGGTAGGAAGGAGGGCTTTGTTGATAGAAGCGACGATGTGGATGATGGTAGAGCAGTGTTGTTTGATGATGAGAGGGTCGTTGACGAACTACCCGCCTGTTGCATCGACGCTAACTTGGCCTCCAAAGCAGCAATTTTGTTATTGACTCTACACAAGATATATAAAAAAAAGGATCAAATCAATGATTTCGTCCTGCAGATATAGCCCAGCCTGGGCTGTAAAAAGAAGGTTACCCTTTGGGTTGTTGCTGAGATTTTAGGATTGAAAGGGTAGTTGGCCGCATTGGGTCCGGACCTGGGGGTCTGCCTCGCTGGCCCGGACGGCCATTGAAGTTGTTTTGATGTGTATGATTATTGGGTTTGCTCTGATTTGCAGCCTGATGCTCTTGATATTGGCTCTACGTAGAAGTTAATTAATCAGTCAAAAGAGACGTGTGAATCATCAAAGATTACAAAGCGGCCAACCTCGTTAGCTTGAGTGACCAGAATCCGTTTGCCACGAACAGGTTTATTATTCAGCTCGACCATAGCTTTGAGCGCTTCCTGACCATGAATTGGGGAAAATGAATCAAGCGCAAAGTATCGTCGTCACAGCAAGCAGACAGGGGGTCTCATCAGTTTAATATTTCGACACGAGGCGCATATATTTTTTTTGGGTGAGACAAGAGTCGATCATCGGTTGGGGACTTACATCACGCCGGTTCATTTCGATGAAGGCATATCCTCTTGGCTTGCCTCTCAAAACACCTGACTTGTGGAACAAGAAGTCAAGCTTTGAGATCTTTCCGAATTTGGAGAATAGGGCCACCAGAGCGAATCTAGAAGTAAACAAAGGAAGCATGAGGAGGTTGGTTTGACTGGATGCATGTTTTGGATGATATAACTTACTCGTCTACGGCAGGCGAGAGGTTCCCGACATACAGACGCGAGTCGGATGCGGCTGGTTGCTGTTTTCCAGGAGCGGAGATGTCGGCAGGAAGCATTGTTGATGGTGGTTGAGTTTGGCGGAGGAGTGTTGGCTGGCAGAGCTCGGTCAGACAGGGAGAGGCCACGGGGGTACCGGGTAGTTGACGGGGAGACGAGAGCTGACAGGGGCAGGAGCTGTGACACCACCCCCCGATTTCCTGGCCACGAATAATTCCCAGCGAAGAACCCGTCAAGAATAACTGCAACGAGTCGTTGGAAACCCGCGATTCAAGATGGCCAACGATCTTCAAGCCTACCTGGCTTCCAAGTACATGTCCGGACCCAAGGCAGACGCCATACTTGCGGCAAAGAAAGAAGGGTCCAAGAAGAAATCGAAGAAGAAGAACAAACTCAACGATGGGCTCAATTCACAGTCAAGCATGTCTCATTCTTCTGGTATGGTTCTGAAGGACCTCGACGGGGAAGATAAGTGGCCATCTGGCGCACGGGACGATGAACTTGAGATAGATCCTGGTAAGCCTTTCGTGTCTTCCTTACCTTCACCAAGACTTCTTCCCGGTTTGAGCTGGCAATCATTTTTGAACCATCCTGATCCTTTCTAGTTGTTGAGAACGTGCCAATTTTTAAGGGGAAAGCATCAGCAGAGTCCAAGTGGGAAACAATCAAACCATCTGAACGAACGGGAACTAACGAGGAGGAAGAAGACGAAGAAGAAGAAAAAGAAGAAAAAGAACGGGAAGATGAGAGGCCCCAAATAGTAGACACTAGCTCGACGAATAACGTCGTTGCGGGAGGCTTGCAGACGGCGGCGGAAATCCGGGCAAAATTCGCGTCCAAGAAGCCAGCAGTAGCAGCGAGACGAGTATCGGAGGATTCACCGGAAGAGGAGACGATCTACCGTGACGCGGAGGGGAAAAAGATCGACACGAAGCAGATGCGCGCAGAGGAGAAACGACGGCAGGCTCGAGAGCTGGAGAAGAAGATGAAAAAGATGGAGTGGGGTAAGGGCTTGGTGCAGCGGCAAGACCGCAAGAACGACGCGGAAGAGCTCAACAAAATCGCCTCCCAGCCTTTCGCCCGGTTAGTCCTCATATCCCACCCAGGACTACTCTGCGTATACTTGAAATTTGACCATGCTTCGTTTTTTTTTACATAGTACCATTGACGACAAAGAATTGAACGATGAGCTGAAGGGAAAGCAGCGATGGAACGACCCCGCGGCAGGCTTTCTAACGGTAATCAATCCCAGCCCTGTCTGAACTATCAAGAAAATATATATACGGACAACTGATGAGTGACCAGTTCTGCTAGAAACCAAGCGATTCTTCCTCTGCCAAATCTACCAAGCCGAAATATAGCGGCCCCCCACCGCCGCCCAACCGGTACGGCATCCCGCCCGGATTCCGGTGGGACGGCGTCGATCGGTCCAACGGATTCGAAAAGAAGTTGTTCCAAACCGGAAACGATCAGAAAAGAGTGGAGTCTACTTCTTTTTTTTAAAATATAACATGCCTTTTCATGGAAAACAAACTCCATGTGTATTTGCGTGCTAACTTCTGCTTCTGTTTGTCTCCAATGTTTTTCTTAGTTACGAGCAGAAGCATACAATTATTCGGTTGACGAGATGTAGAACTAAGCAACCTAGCATTTTTAAAAACCAGCTCATTATAATCTGGATGTACTTTTATATAATTTTCTTCTTTGAGAATACATTTACGTTCCACAGGCTCATATCACTTTGTGTACCTGGACGTTCGAAGCGTTTCAGCTACTGTGCGGGGGAGTCTATAAAAACCGATTGCGTTGAACTCTTTCCATGCGCGAATTCAATGGCTTTTCTGTTTGATGAGGTGGCACGGCTTCTGGGAGATGATTGAGGGCACAACAATTGCGTATTACTCTGCGGGGTACATAGCGAGATACAAGGGGAACAGTGTTAACGAAGCAAAGGAAAAAGTTTTCGGCTGGCAAACGCAAACAAGAGAAAAGGGAACAATTGGGGATGATAATAAGGAGGATGACAAATTTAACCAGACAAAAAAAAAGTGGGGGAGGGGGGCGGAAAATCATCATTTCATTCATAATGAGCAGAATCGGTCGTCTGACGGGCGCGTAACCCTAGCATACGTTCCCGAGGGAGGCATGCCCCTAAGACTTTCATCATACTCTGAACGATCAGCTGGGGGGGCCTTGTCCAAAAGGACGAAGGTGAGAGGGGGAGCGGGAGGGAAAGAGTAGCGACAAGCCCAGCCACAGTGAGATACACAGACGCGATGAGACCGGTCGGAGCACCCAGAGTCAACTTTTATGATCTTGAAAGACAAAAAGAAGACATAAAAAACAGACATAGGGACGGGTGGTTGAGGCCCGTCCCTCTACGATACTCTCCCCCTTTCTCCCCCGGAAGAGACAACGGAAAATATGCTTTCCCTCGAAGGAGGATGTCTAGGCTTCGTTGGTGACCGATGAAGCCGCAGGGAGGAACTTGGGGAAGAGAATAAAATTGGGAAGAACTCCGTCATCCCTACTGAGGGCCAAGTTGAAGTGAGAATGGATCAAGTCAAGATAAAAAGGTTTTCGGATCAACTGAAACTCTTCACGCTTCCCCCAAGAGTCGCATCATGATCCTTCGCGGAACTTGAGAAACAGGATAGTGTCGATGTGGAGGCACGCAACTTGGAAAAGAGTCAAGCCGAAGAGAAAAGAAGCGACCGGGGTCGCTCTGAAAGTGAAGCTTGGCGTCTAACGATACCTCCAAACCAGGATAGACACTACCTGGATCCAAGTCCACGATGGGATACGATGACGAAACAGGAAAGAAAGCGTGATTCCGGAGCCAGGATATTACCCCAATCTTGACGAGACGGTCTCGACTTCCCAGCAGTAGGTAAGGAGAGCTGGGGATACGAGCCCCTCTTCCAACCCGAAGGTTTTTAAAATTTTAATTCAACCATCCCGTGTAAGTTCCGATTACATGAATGACCTGGAAAATCATCGGGCAACGAGGGCCTGACATTAACCATCCTTCTTCAGTCAGCAGCCGAGGGGAGAGAAGACGGGGAGAGATCGGGAGGCAATGGAACGATGAAAGTCGCGAGACAGACAAAGACCGATTGAAATTAGGGTTAGACAGAAGGAGGGATGAGCCATGAGAGGGGAGATGTCAGAATCGACCGGGGAGGCCATTCGTCGTCCATCGGCCCATCACGACGGCACCCAACCTTCAAGGCCTGGGTACTCCTTGGGAATCATCTGTCTGCAACTACTGGGCGTGTGGGATGAAGACTACTCGGGGGGGGGGAGGGAAGAGAAGAGAGTGAGGAAGGGAAAGGGCCAGCCCGCTGAGATGCGCGGGCTTCTTATACCCACCCGCTTAGCTTGGCCACTCCAGCCGCGGGCCCGCGCGGCCTCAGCTCACCGCGTAGCTCAGCCTCGCGTCCCCCTGGCCACGCACAGCACGCACCGCTGCCACGCTCTGAACACGCGCCAAACTCACCCATCGCCCCAGGGGCGACGCGTCTGCGATGCGCAACAATCAGGCAGGCTCCGTTCAGATATGTAGTCTTGCCGCACCACTCCATCCGCAAGTATACATCGCTCCCAGCTCCCCCATTCGACACACATCTCCGCCATGCCACTCGCTACCACAGAGAAGTGCCGTCACAGTTGAACCACTACAACCTGCCCCATCGGCCTCCGTCTCTCCCGATGTCCCTCAAGCCGATCGGCCAACCTGGCTCAAACCGTGTTATACACACACCATCAACAATCCGTCCGCCCTACATGAGGACTCCCATCATGAGCCTGTTTTCGACCACCAAGCCACCCAGAAACGGTGCCCCATCAGCGCAAGAAACCAAACGGTTTCATTCTTCTGGTCGGTGACATTTCTTGGACTGGCAATTGTCAACTTCCCGTCACATGTTGGTACTAATGTGGGCCCAGCGTGGGCCAGGAAAATGTGTATCGAGAATTATACCTTTCTGGGGTTTTCTGTCACTGTGGCAGTGGAGAACTGGGGACAGAGAGGATGAATAAATCAAGCACCCAGGAAACCCCCCATAGACATGGATTACCCAGCCTTATGGATTGTTTTCTTTCCAAAAATCTACAATGGTACTTACCAAAAATGTAGAAATGATCACTTTTTTCATAGAGGCTACTCATCTATGGTATATGAATCTCGGGCTAGATAGGAGTTTTTTCAAGTGTTTAAAGAACAAAATTTTGTTCTATTTTTTCAGCTTCTAGTATCTACAGGCTTGTCATCTGCTGTCATATGTGAAGAGTAAAGATTCTAAATACAAGATGATGGTAGACAACTCCCCCAATGGGAAACTGTATTGCAGATGGAGAAGGTATATAAGCTTATATAAGAGGGAGAAAGTGTAAATACATAGTTCAGATGATGAGAAACATAAATCCATGAGAAAATATAAAATAAAACTATACCTGGTGAGCAGTGTAACTAGGAGAACCCCCATAAACATCACTTGTTGTAATTGGCCAAGAAAAAAAAACACTTTTGCAACCATACACTAGCTGGGATTCCAAATAACTAGTGGCTTCTCTGCACCCTCATTGCCAATGGTGGGCCACCTACCCTACCCATATTGTTAGTGTAGTGTAGTGTTAGATTATTCAGAGCATCCACATCAGTGATGGTCAAATCTAGGGAAGTTAACAAAACTTAGCTTCACTAGCTTTTGGCAGCAGAGGGAACCTCCACATCAGTTATACCATCTCAAGCATTAACCTCCCCACAACTGTGCTAAAAACACTCAACAAAAACCACACCAGTGTGAAGAAAAATTTTCCAAGACTTCTATCAAATGAAATATAACCAAATACGGCTGGCTGACCTGAATGATGAAGCCCACAAAGTAGGGAATGAATTTATGAATATGCTCCTTGAGGATTTGGTTGAAAATATGGTAGAGCAGGAACATGAACCCATTCTAAACCACATTCCTAAGAACTAAAATTTGGTGGTCAGCTATGATCAGCAGCTAATGAAGGATTACTTGAAGTACAAGGATGCCACCTATAACATGTTGGATTTTGAGTGCCAATTCTGGGTCACTAAAGGTGTATTCATTTGATTGGGAAATGATTTGAAAACACCACAGGGCAATTTCTGAAATTTGAATAGAAGGTGCCATAAAAAATACAAAGGGCCCCTTTGTACTATTTATGGCACTTGCTATACAAGTGCCTAAAGCTTTTGCCTGGTAAAAGTAAAAATTTTCACCATATTTTTCTCAATAAGGAGTTCATAAATTTCTCTTTATTTCTTGATTGACATCTGAGCTAATGCCATTAATTTCTATACAAAAGATTGCATGGGACAGCTTGGTATCTCAGCACACCTCACAAGGTAAACTGTGCTCTATGTCAACTGGGATATGGAGTCTCTTCAGATGAAACCAATGAATATTTTTGTATTCAGAAAGCAACAGCCCAAGAGACTCACAATATTTTCAAGATAAATTGTGTCAATCTATGCTTTGGAATACCTAAGGAAACCAAATGAAGACAACTTGTACAGTGCCCTGACAAGAGTTAAGGGCACAACTCTTTTCATTCCACAAGTTCAACCACCACAGTTAAAATCAAAATTTCTGGTGAATCAATCCAAAAAGAGTTTCAAATAATGATTATGAATAAATATTTTGGAAAAAATAAAAAAATAAAATTTGTGATTTTTTTTTAATTTTTTGCTGATTTTCAAAAGTGCTTAATATGCATTTGAAGCACCTAGAAAAATCAGAGATTATAGCACGGAATGTGATGAGAATAATAATAAATGAAAAAATTTTGAACAAAAATAATAAGGCAAATTTAGTGAGCAGTGAAATAGGGCCAAAAATTGGAATTAAAATAAATTTTGCACTGAAATCAGATCTAATTCAATTATGGCCACTAAATTTGCTTTGCTATTTTGGTTCAAAAAATTTTCATTTATTATCATTCTTATCACATTCCAGGCTTTACTCTCTGGTTTTTCTGGGTGCTTCAAATGAATATTAAGAATTTTTGAAAATCAGCAAAAAATTTTAAAAAAAATCACAATTTTTATTTTTTTTTATTTTTTCCAAAATATTTCTTCATAATCATTATTTGAAACTCTTTTTTGATTGATTCACCAGAAATTGTGGTTTTAAATGTGGTGTTTGAACTTGTGGAATGAAAAGTGTTGCACCCTTAACTCCTGTCTGGGCACTGTACAACATCTTCAAGGAGAATGCTTCTCAAGGCTTACCAGGTTGTTTGAGGAGTATATATTGTATGCATGTAGGATGAAAAAATTTCCCAAGATAATGGGCTTTCCAATACACTGGAGAGGAAAAGGAGACAACAATAGTCCTTGAATCAGTGGAAACAAAAAACATGTTGATGTGGCACAGTTTTTTTTTTTGGGAAACCAGGAACCAAAAATGATATCAATATAATCAACAAATCACCTCTATTCAATGATGTTCTGGATATTCAAGCTCCAACTGTATCATTTTTTCTATGTAGATCCCCATTTAACTCAGGCTACTATCTGTGTGATGGCATATACCCCTCCTGGTTGGTGTTTGTCAAATAAATCCCCAATGCATCCAAATTGGCTACAAAAAACTTTAATCCAGCTTGAGAGTTGGTTAGAAAAGACATTGAGCTCATTTTTGGTGAGCTACAAAGCAAATGTAATATATTGAACCTGCCAGTAAAGTCTCAGATTTGGTATGAAGATGAAATAAAATCTATTGTGTTTTTCTATATCATATTGCACAAAATGATGGTTGAAGAAGTCATTTTGGATTTTGCCAGCAATCCAACACCATCAGCACCTGCTCACTCCTTATCAATCATTCTGAAAAATTGGTGAAAACATTTCAAAACCACTGCACCAATGCCAATGAGATCCACTCTGAAAGAATCCATGGAAAGTTGACCTTGGATCTCATCAAATATCAATGGAACATGGAACCAAAAGGGCAAACAGGAAAACAAACTCTAATCTCATGCTTTCTTTTCCTTCTTGGTTTTTTTTCTCTCTTTTATTTTTTTTATGTTTTGAATGATAGGTCTTGCTTTGTTGCTACTCAAAGACTGCAAAATTGGAATAATGTGCAAGCTTATCTGTTTACAAATTTTGATGAAGGAAATTGAAAGCACAAAGAAGAACAGAACAGAGAAAAGGAATAAAGATAGACCTGGATGGATTTTGAAATCATCACATGTTTCACCAAAGGGTTCCTCCATTGCAAAAAAACTGGCTCAAATACCTGCAGTTGACATGCAGAACTCCAAGGAAGATTGTGGTGTTACTCAAAACTTCCTACAAGAATGATTCAACCAAGATTTGATGCACAGTGACTGTGCATGCTGCACAGTGACTGTGCCAACAAACCTACATATGTAGACAGGTGGAGTTTGGATGGCAGCTTAGCTGGAGCATGCTGCATGTCAACTGCAGGCAGTTGACTGAGTTTTTTTTGCAGTGCTCAGTCTTGTGTTCTATCTCTGAATGTGAAGATTTATGGCTGTCAAATTGTGATTCATTCAGCTTGGAGTCTGGGCCTGTCAGCCTCTATGCTACTAACCAAGTGATTTTAAGAGCACTGGTTGTGCTATGAGTGATGGACTAGTGGTGATATGGTTATGGTAAGTGTTTATTCCTATAATTAATAATTATTAAAGATAATTAGATTCAAGTATTTAAATATTGCAAAGCTTCTTCTCAACCTTTTCAGGGAGGGAAATCCCATAAGTATACGTGGATTCTTCCTTCTGAGACAGTCAGGGAATATTCTTGAGGTTGTAAGTAACTAGTACTTACGTGGTTGGGCCTTTAGAAGGGTTGGAGTGCAACTAACAACTGGTTTTAGTAGTTCAGATGCGCTTCAAGAATTATATAAGTCACTACAAGTGGATTCAGGACAGACAATAAGTGGTGTGGATGATGGTGGATGCTTGATCCAGTGGCAAGAACACTAAATAGGGCTGCTGGGATAATTTATAGACTGTCTTGTAGATAGTTATAATAATATCTGAGGGCTGAATGCGCTTTTCTGAGTGACTGGGAGGCTGGGGGAAATTACCAGAGGAAGCTGGTGCTTAAATATTCTAACAAGACACTCAGAAGCGCCCAACATCTTTCTTGTGGGACCTTTGAGGCGCACTGGAATCAGGATCAACAAATGTTAATCCCTTGGATTGTTACAAGGTTAATATTAAAAGATCAATGATGGTAATTTACTTTAAATTAAAGTACACATCATTAATGCTGTTAAATTTAATAAAACAATTGTTATCTCCTTCTAGGCAGCGCTCAAAATTAATGATGGTAATTAAATTTTAATTAATACACCTCATTTGATGTGTATAAAGTTGATAACAACTTATTATCTCCTTCCTGTTGGCGCTCAAATTAATGATGTTAATTAAATTCCAATTAATGCACATCATTTGATGGGAATAAGATTGATAACAACTTGTTAACTCCTTCCTGTTGACGCCTCATTATGAGATACAGATCAAATGATGGGCTTATGCTTTAAATAATTAATTGTTATCAATTATAATATTTATAAGCATATTTGAGGTGCATATTTTGTAAGTTAAGTTATTTTATGTTATATTTTACGGCTAAATATAAGAATAGAATAAGGTAAAATAAAATATAAAATAATAGGACAAAATGTGCGTAGACAGAACAAAGCCTGGCAAAACTAAGCAGAACCTTTTGAGGTCAGAAAAAATTAGGCAAAACTTATTATAATAATTTATAAGCAAGGTGTTAAAGTTTATTAAGATTTCAGTACTGCTCTTTTCATGTAATTTACTCATTGTGGCATGTATATTATATTAATTGTACTGTGTTTGTTCTGATAAAGTATAGTATAAGTAATATGATATTAAATATTAATATTTTAACAACTTATTACATAATTTATCAATATTAATTATGTAATTATTTCATTGTAACTACTTGGGGAATGTCAGGTATGTTGACTTACCTCTGTGGTTGACAGGGCCTGGATCACAATTGGATGATGCAAGCAAGCTTTCTGGGATGGCTTATTTGTCCCAGGTTGCTTGGGAGGGTGACAGTCAATCTCCTTCCTCCTCAAGTCTCTTTAGGATTTTTTTTTTTTTGGCTTTGGTGTAGTAGGTAAGCTTCTATTGGTCAATGCATGTCATAAGAAAATTTCTCTTATAAGTTGTTCACATGTCAACAAATTTCTCTTGTAAGTTGTTCACACATTACATTCTTGATAGCATTTGAGACTCATGTTTTGAGTGTATTCTGAAAACTTCTCCATTAGCTTGAGTTTCTTTTGGAGGAACTTGTTATGGTTCTTTTTTTTTGGAATATTCGACCCCCACAGGCTGTCTTGCACTATAATCAGCCAGACTTGTCAAAGCATCAACCTGGTTGGCAAATGGGTTTTCAGGTAAGTTGGTGTGGGTAGCTTGAGGTGCCAGAATTGCAGCTGGAGTTAAATTGGCCTCAGATTTTCCAAGGAGATTGGGTGCTGGTTTTTTGTAAATTAAATCCTTCCATTTTGGAGTGTTGCTTAACTCCATCCACACACTTTCAAGAAAGAATTTTTTATCTCTCTGATCATCATAAAGGGTCTTTCCTTGATTCAGAAATTCTATATTTTTGCTACCCAATGGTGGTTTTGTCTTGATGGAGGTTCAAATTCCACAAAACCTTTTGACCACTGTTTGAAGATGGCCTCATCTTTGCGTGTAGGCAGGAGATAGTTTGTGTATCATCAAACATTATGAATCAAGAACAAATAATTGTGTGCCTCAATTTCTGGTGAAAAAGAAATCCCATTTCATGGCATGAGTTCATGGATTGTTTCAGATCTTTGATACCAGAAACAGGACCCCTGCTCCACAGCTTTTCCTCTGCTGCTATATTTATATCCCTCCTCACTTGAATGCAGCAAATGAAAAAGGATCTGTTGTGGTTAATAATTATTGACTTTGTTCCCCCCTAGCCCAGCATTCCATGCCTGCAGCAAATGGAAAAGGCTCTGTTGTGGTGAATATCTTTCAACATTGTTATCCACTATCCCAAAATCTTATGCCACAAAGCAAAAAACAGCTCAACCGACACTGAGAGCCCAAGTTTAGTTTCACAATAAATCCTTCCCATTAAATATAACATGCCCTGGAGAAGGGGGGTGAAGATGGTGTACTTGAGGATGAATACAAAGAAATTATTTGCCAGTTCAGGCAACCCATATGCAAACTGACTGTAAAATTGTATTTCATGGTATATGTCAAATCATGCCAAATCCAGTGTTACCACAACCCCAGCCCAGTAATGGCAATATACACTGGATAACAGTGGTTGACAACAAACACTTGGGCAGCCCAAATGCAACCCAACCCCAAAAACCTATTATGGCCTGTGACCCAAACCAAATGTGAGTCATGGATAACAGACACTCCATGCCAGATTACAAACACGGCTGTACAACTGTGCCACTTGATTAGTAGTCTCATGACAAACTCCCAAAAGCAGCTCACTCCATCATAGGTCCTGGCTCAAAAGGTAACCATTGTGGCCTACTATACAACTCCTCCAACAAGCTTATAATGAGCAAGGACAATACCAAAAATCTCTGGTTGTATTGTTTTAATAGGTATTAACCCATGGGCGGAAGGCCATGATATTAGGCATAGGGATTTTTTCTCTTCTGTTCATGATGTGCAGCCACGATTTCATTAGAAGATATTGATTTGACAATTTTGGAGACTTTTTGCCACTCTTCTGGCACTAGATGTATTCTCATTGAAGTGCTCTGCAGCCTTCTCCCAGAATTGATCATGTTTGATTGCATTGGAAAAGATGGGATTCTGCCACTGGGATGTGTGAAGCCAGCTTCTTGCAAGTTGCACATCCTCTTTGTCTAGCCAGCTTGCTCCATGAAACATTCTTTTCTTTCTTTTTTCTTTTTTTCTTTGTTTGTTGGACTGATGTTAATTGGGATGAATTGAATTGGCCCAAGATTGAAGTGATGTAGCTTGATGTAATCTGAACAGGGGAGATGTGGAGGGATTTTTGATATTCAGATTGTGTAGCATTGGCAACAAGCACTCCGAGGTATACCAAGGTTTAGCAACAAAATCTAAGAGATATTTAGCAAAAAATTGTCTTCTAGCCATACCAATGTGGCTGGTTTGTTGCTATAGTTGACATAGTATGGCAATGAGCTGCGCTAATGCGGATGGTCTACGCTATGCTAGGAATAGAACAATCAGTAAATCTAATCTCTAGTTACCTCTTTCTTTCTGAATCATCTAGAAGTCCCTTTCTTGATCTCTTTCTAGTCTTCCTGTTCAGTTTCCCTTTCATTTCCCCTCCTGGCATTTCTGTGATTTTTAACCATGAAGCCAAATCAAATAGGGTTTCCTTTCTTAAGAACCTCATCCAGTTTCTTCCAGATTAAAAAATAGGTCTGACACAGTCTTTTCTGGTCAGACCTTCCTCAGTTTCATTTGAGGAAGAGGTGTTGTACTGTAAGTTTTCTCCAGTTACTCAAGTCTCAGACTGCGTAATCACATAGATCTCCTTCATCTCTAATAAAATAAAATAACAAAAATATGATCTTTCTTTTTTATTATCTCATTCTCTTAACTGCCTTGTGTCCTACACAGTGCATGTCTTCACTCATTGCCCCAAGTATCGGATCCCATGTCAACAACTCAGGCAGAAGGCCGCAAAGCAACACCTCCAGTTCCACTGGAACAACCCTCATTCACTCCTCAAAAATTCCAAGGCACAATTGTGGATAGCGGATTGCCTCTGCAAAACCGGCCGCTTCCCTTTCCTGTAGTGACCCCTTCTTTACCTTCTTGCTCTTTTATTGTATTTATATTTCTTTTTCTTGTTTCTTTTATTCTCAAATTCTCTTGTATCCCGCGTAATATTTTCTTTCTATGATCTCTCAGTGCAGTCGATTAGCATACATTTGTAAGTAGGATGATGTTTCCTGTTCATAATGTGCAATGCTTCGGGCGAAATTGCACTAAAAAAAGGGTTTCTCGGCGCGCATTGGAGGCAGGGCTGAACACTCAAGACTCAATTAAAGTGAGATGGCACAATGAGGGCCACAAGCAAGCAAATGTAAAGCAACCAATGTTCAAAGGATCAGAGGGAACAAAACAACAAAACACCGAGAGGGAGACATGAACTACAGAGGATATCTGTGTGTGGCACTGATCGGGGGGAGAGAATCTACTTTTAGCTTCTGCCCTCCCAACAGCGAACAACTGGATGGGCTTACCTATTGAGCACAGTAGCACCGTGAGGCAGCTGCGAAGTCCTATGCGGTGTGGTCAGCGTTCTTGGAGTCCTTAAGATGCGAATGGGAAGATGAGGAGATGCAGATTAGTGAGAGATTTGTCTCCGAGGACATCTTGCCGTGGCAAGGGTGATTGGCGGAAAAAGATGGTAAGCTTACGTCGCTCCTGGCGTAGAGAGATCCGCCACAGTTGTTGGAAGAAAGGAGGCCAACGTTGAGCACGCCGGCCTGGTTGCCACAGGACATGGCGCTGGGGCCGGCAGGAGAGCCGCAAATGTTTTGTGTAAGTGCTGCGATGTTGACGAGGCCCGACTGGTTTCCGCATCCAGACATTCCGCCGCCAAGAGGGCTTCCGAAACTGGTGAAGGAGGGGATGAGGGCAGAGGCTGAGCTCGCAAAGGCCAAGGCGGCAACAACAACGGCGGTGAATTGCATCTTGTCGTGTCTTGTTTGAATGAAGGACTTGGTGGTGAGTGGTGTGGTTTGGGTTGGAAGTTGTGCTGAATCGTACAGTGGAAGGCTGATGAGAGGGAAGTGATGGGATCCGGGGTGGATTTTATATCTGTTTTTGAGGGCTCTTCGCACTTGCTGCTCGTCTGACAATCGGCAGCACCTTCCGGATTGAGACTAAGCTGGAATCGAATGTGCCGCCGGGGGATGACTGGACATCTTGACACCTCTCATGCAAGCGTTCACTTTCGAAATGGCTAGTCCCGTATTCGGATGGGTCATCCTGTTGCTCTCAGCCAGGAGCGGAATCTCATCATGCTCTACATGGACGAAAAAAAAACCCGCATGTAACTAAGCTGCGGACCTGCCAAGATGAGCGACAAAAAAAAAAAAAACTAACCTTAAGACCAGGATTTTCATCGACACCCGCCCGCCAATCCGTTTCCATCCCAGTCGGCGACGGACGCTTGCTAGCATGACCAACTCCAGATTGGCGGTCGATTGACGTGGTGAGAGAGGACGAGTGGGATTCAGGGAAGCATATGCATCCGGCTTTTCATAAATCAACATGTCACAAAGAGTGTCAGGTGCTGTGACAGCCGCGCCGCTTCCTCGGTGGCCGTACCACCAGGCTTTGATCACCGACCGCTTGGATTCCTTCGCCCGATATCCATCAGCCGGTTCCCGTTGAAGCACCGCGGAGACTCAGCTGGGACGTTCGATCAACGAGGTACCGACGCCGGATCTGGTTTCTATCACGCGAGGAAGTAAGCCGCACGGAACATGAGGATTCACGCCCCATTGCACGCCCACCGGCCGGTCTCGCATCCCATCTTTGGGCCCACCATCCATCGGCCCACTCACCTGATACCCACGCTCTTCCAAACCAAGCAACCCATCCCCGTGAAGCTGATACCGGCAGACCAACTCAAACTCCCTCCCGCACCATCATTCCCACCCAAGAAAGTAGCGAAAACTAAGACCAGTACCATGATTATTCGCGGCATCTTGCAGTCCGTGCACCATGCATCATCCGCCTCAAAACCAGCAGCACCACCCATCCCAGCTTCGCACCTCTGGCCGCAGAACTTGCGCGTCCAGGACGACTGGAATGGCCGTGGTAAATGGGGCGAAAGTAGGCCCGACCATCTCGAATGGTTGGGCGTCCAAAAGAAGCACAAAGAACTGGTGGGCTTCCTTCCTTCAACATCAGATTTAACCTGCTGGCTAAATCGGATCGGTGCGACCTCTTTTTTGCAGATGCTCAGTCTTCGCGCCGAACGATGACCCACTCCGCAGGTTGAATTTACTTGCCCACTTCAACTGCGCCACTCCCTTGTTACTAAATAATCCACGTTGTGCCTGCATCCTTTTCTTTCTTTTCCGCATTTTTTTCTTCTTCTGATTCTTCTTTGCAACCGAACAAAGTCGTGCAACGCTGAGCGCATACCCCAAAGCCTATGAATATTTAACCTCCGAATGTTGCATTACTAATCAGTCAGTTGAGCACTGAAATGGCTGTAGCCATGTATTGTGCTTTGCTGTTTGGTGGACAACAGTTCCCAAGAACAGGTAACTCCCTTCACACAAGTCACCTAAATTTGAGATCGATGGGTGGAGAGAAACATCGCGCTGCATATTGAGGAGACTCTCAGTTCTTCAGACAGAGGGGAAGGTAGCTCTTGCTTTCAGGAGTTCATGGTCTGCCATGGCGCGCACATGGGGAATTGCCATCAGAGCAGCGAAGAGGTAGGGGGCTAAATTCCAGGCGGATCTCAAGGCCGTGACTGGGTAGATAAGACCTCAAGTGATACTCCAAGCGTATACTGTCAGGAGAATACTCCCGGCTAAACGCAAGCAATCACAGCCGGGATTGGTTGGATTGAGCACGGCGACCGAGCCCGAACGTCAAGGCCTAAAGGGGAGATGGTTGACATCCGAGGAATGAGGGACAGGGGACCATCGGCCAGGAGTATTAAGGATCACCGGCTCAAGCACTTGACCAGTATTTATCAGGGCGTCTGAGCCGCACCAGCGGGCCGGTCAGAATCCTGGCCCATGACGACCGAGTCCACGCCGCTGGGGCATGGGTGACGTCCGAAGTCTACGCGTCGCCACTCAAAACAAGGAGAGGGGGAGAATCGCTCACAAGCTCTTACCTCTCATGACCCAAGCTGATCTCCTTGTCGGCGCAGAAATGCGGCAATGCCCTTGACTTTGCTGTCGGGTTGCTCGGTGGATTGGCTCAGACGGGGTGACCTCTCAAGGACAATGCACGTCTGTCTCAGGCAGAGTCATGATGTCATCCACACCCACCAGAACTGGCTTGGCAGACTACTTATCACAGGTCATTCGACCCTCTTCTTCGGTATGCCACTCCAACAAGGCAAATATAGGAGTTTTTTTTTTCAAGTTTTTCCCTTTACCCTGTTTGTGGCATCAGCATCGGAAGAGCCCTGAAAAGCCTTGCCGCCTCTTTCCTGTCCCTTGAAGGTCTTCCGCCAAACTCATTCTTGCGTTGTCACAGTTCAAAAAAACAAGTTGCTAGTTATCTTGCTTGCTTGGTTTGAAGGTTCATCAACCCCGAGTCATTCAGGCTCCTCCCTGATCTACCCCAGTCCCCGTTGTTTCACGAAATCAGAGCCTTTGAGATCATGCCTTATATATTACTACCTGGCACTTCATTCCGTATCAACATCATCATACTCGCCCTCTTGTTGAGCTGGGTAACCGCAACTGCTGCACATTCCCGGTCTAAAAAAAGAAGCTGTTCGCCAAAAGGTCGCAATAATGGGGCAGCACTAACAGAAACCTTTTCTGGAAAAGGTACATATAATGTGAGTATTCTGACACACATTCCTCCATGTTAAAATGGCATGAAGTATCAATACACTCTGACTAACTCGAAATCTACTGCGTCAGCCTGACGATTGGCCAGGTGGCAAGTGAGTGGCCAAGAGAAAACCTTCGGAGATGGATAGACCCAGATTTTGCATCATCAAGCACCAGTGTATAACTAGCCCAACTCATGTGACTTCGTGTCGGGTTCTCTACTTCTGTTATGTAGCTGTGCGTTTACGAAGTGGCCTCGACCTCAAGGCTTCGGCGCGGTGGCAATGGCGTCCAACCAATGGGAGTCGTCCCAAATTTGTGGCGCCTGTCTCGAAATAACTGGCCCTGGTGGCACTTTTAAAGGCATTGTAGGCAACCAATGTCCCTCCGTGAGTCGCACCTACATCCGTATCTCAGCGCTCCATACATGTATGGGGAATCAAAGATAAAAAAAAAACAGCTTTGGAAGTCAAACAACAAATTCCTGATTTTTCTTGTTTTCGTCTTTTTCTCATCTTATGGAACAATCATATCATCCCACTTACCATAGTGTGAGCAAAATGGTCTGGACTTGGATAAGGATATATGGAACCAAGTTAGTGGCAACCAGAACCCTGGGATCATACAGCTGAAATGGCAAGTTGATGAGACATGCAGTTTTTTTTTCCGACCACTAAAGCCCCCCCTCTAACTGATTTCATCTTAATGAAAAAAACAGGAAAATCATCTCGTGCGGATTCTCGAAGCCAATCTTCTTCATGAACAAGTCTGGCACAAGCAAATACTGGAATTCAATCCAAACCCAGGGAGCAAATACACCGGTGAAATCATTGGAGGTCTCCACGGATGGCGGGAGTTCCTGGATTCCACTGGAGCGAAAAAGCGAATCGAACTTTTGTGAGTGGAGACATGAGTTTATCGTGGTGGTGATCTGACAAGACCCATGAACCCCGCGGCGTCGTTGAGCGAAATACTGATCCGTGATCGGCACGTCCATCCAGTCCAACCCAAGGACGGCAAAGGTTTGGGCCCACAAGGTGATCTCCGCGTCACCTGCTTATCCGGGAAGCAATTCGTCTCGAAGAATCTGGACTTGGCAACCCCCGAAAAGCCCCAACCAGGCTCTGGAAACTGTTGAACAGTCAGGAACTCTCTTATGTATATACGTTCTACCTCCAATCTGAGCCGCCATCACTCCAATTCTCTATACCAGCACGAAAATAGAGAAGAAGAAAAAAGGCAAGAATGGCAATCATATCCGCTGTATTCATAAAGCACCTTTCTTGTCATTTTTTTTTTACCTTCACTACGAATTTGTACAAAAAGTTGTATTTTCTCCAGCATACATTTGTTCTATCATTCTTTCTTCCGTTCCACCTTCCAAGACGTTCTTGTTGTGTAGTATGACCAAACCCATGTAAAAATCAAACCATTTGTACAAAAAAAAACCAAAGCAATCAAAATCACAGAAATGGTTCCATTTCTTTAACTTTCCAGAAACTCACAATAATTCAAAACAAAAGACATAACTTCATTTCACATATGTGCGCTCCAAAAATGGACAAGACACATCGACAAGTACATTTGAACAACTAAGAGAAGGAAGGGAAGGAATCCCAACTGTTTGAGACTAGTAGCCTGGAAGAGGACCGCGAAATTTCTTGCTGAGGCGTGATAGATGTTTCTCTAACTCTACAGAAGATTGGACGCGGGCCGCCTCTTGGGGACCAAGTAGGCTTTGTAGGTGCGCTGAAGGGATTTTAGAGACGAGCGTGGAGTAGAGCTCGTTTTTCCATCGAATCCATCGGGTGATCTCCTGATGTGAGTAATGATACTTGATGATGACCAGGATGGAAGTGCTTGTGGACTTCCTGGTATAGCGGAGGCAGGGAATACGGTCCTGATTGAGCTGCGTCTTCAGGTGCTGAGCCTTGTCTTGGGTTAGTGAGAATCGACCAATACCGCGGGCGACATCACGGAGGAACTGGTTGAAGGACTTGCACTCATCGCATTCACATCTTACTTGAGGGATTGGGAGATCGGCCGTAAGAGGGTAAGGCCCAATGGTCCTATTTTCTAGACGTATAAGCATTTGACGAGCAAGCTGCTGATAAGGCGACGTGTTGAGCGGAACTGATCGGGAGACCAGAGCTGGGATGAGTTGATGGAGGAACGGCACCCAGAGGTGCCGCATGTCTTCGGTAGAGAAGGTATGGCATTGTGCGCTGATGTGCTCGATAAATGGGTGCAAGAAACTGGCTGTATTGGGGCTGATGTCTTGCAGATCGCAGCAAAATAGAACCAGAGCCTCTGGAGTGACCACCTGCCCAGTTTGAGATGGGCATTTGATTTTTGTCGTGGTGATGATGTCCGAAAGCTTCTTCTCGCCATTGAAGACACGCCTGTTGAGGCGTCTGTAGAATTCAGCAATATAAGACATCGGGACACCTGACGCTACGGCTCTTTCCTTGAGACGGGCGAGAACAGCGAGCAAGAATGCAGTAGCGTCGATCTGCGGAAGACGGCCAAATATTGCTTGAAGCCTGAGCCGATTTGAGAGAGACAAGAGTCAGGAACATTCCAAATAGTTTGCTCTTTGATTGAAGGAAAACTGACAGCGAAGATATGTCGACCCATGCTTCATTGAGATCAAACAACACAGACACAATCGACTCCCCATCATGTACCGTCGGCTTCTCCGTGGTCCCGGGGAAGCTCATAAGACATTGACGGATCGAGCCTTGCGCCCAGTTTCTCAAGCTTTCATTGAGGGCGGCGGCGTGCCCGGTTGTATTTGACATTTTCCTAATGACATCAATCCTTTGAGTCACAGACGGATAGCCCTGAATAAGTGATGGTATCCTTTCGGTCATGCAATCAAGACAAACATTAGTTAGCAATTTGACCGGCTTTCTATGTCGATAAAACAGAAATACGCATACCATCTCTTGTATTTATCGGCACGGTCTGCATCAGGACGCTTGTCTAGCCATTGTTTGGCCCAGTCGAAAAAAGAAATTTGTAAAAGACCTTCGTGGCCTGCTGCAACGGCTTGGAATAGTGTTAAGTGAGAGAATTCAAAGGATTTCTTCATGATCTCAGTTATCTGCTGCTCTTTTCTGGGCTTGGATAGAAGGATTGTATCAAGAATGTGCGCCTGAGCTGAAGGGTCCGGGAAAACTCGTTTGACGTACCGCATCGCCGAGTCACAATTGTTGCTGGTCCGGGATCTAAAGGTGCTGTTGTGCTTTGTGGATTCAACTATGGCCTGGGCTATATATTCTCCAAGTCTTTCGTGCGCTACCACAACGAAAGCTGAACGCAGGTAGTAATGGGTGCCATGCTAGACATGAGGATTTGCGGATTGCCAATTAGCATCTGGCTCTATAAAATGTTGGTCACGTATATAAAGAAACATTTAATACCCCCTCCCCGTCGTAATCTCGGCTCGTAATCCCCTCCTCCTCATCGTCGAAGTGGTCGTCCACGTAATGATCCATTTTAAAAGTATAGTTACTGGAAATGTTGGTACCATCCAGTGCACAGAGTGACTTGACAGTGTAGCTAGTATCAATAACTCTGACAATTTCATGGGGGCCCAAATCAAAGTCGAGATCGTCATAGGGGTCGCGAAGCTTCTCAGGAACAGTTCCGTACACTTCCTTCTCTAGTTGCGCGAGGAAGATATCGAAATGGAGCTCGCGGGTGAGCCCTTGTAGTTCCTCTAGCAGCTTCAAGTCTTCAGACTCGAGCATGTCCAGGGAAATGGGGAATTCAGTGTATTCATTTTCAAGGCGATGGTAAAAATGGCCGGGCACATCGGTCGCGTTGTTGGTCGCCAAATCCCGAAGCCAGTATTCGAGTGTTTCTCGCAGTGGAACCTTCTTCAAGTCAAGGGCATGTGCGGTTGGCCGGGTGGCACCAGGTGCGACGGCCAGGTTGTAAATCAACACACATCGGTATCCGGATTTAACTGGAAGGAGCTCATGAGTCGCATCTGAGTACCAACATGCAAAAGACTGTTCCTCTGTAAGTAAAGTGATTGCCTCGCCATTGTGTCTCACAACTACTTCGCCGCCCTTGTGAGCTGACGGTAAAGATATTATTAGCGTTCCGAACATGCCACGAGTCCTCTCCGTCCTATGTATGCCCATCAAGTGAAGCAATGGCATGTCAGTCGTGAGTCAAAGAGCCACTGATCTCACATGGAAAGACGAAACACTTACTCAGTCTGAGGCTCGGTCATAGCCCCCTTTGCATAGATGACCATCTTGAACAACTCCAGTCGAATCGGCGCTTGAATGCCCAGCTTGCGTGCGGCGCGCTTGCCCAAGTCAAGTAGATAGCCTTGCCATGCGGGCTCAAAGAATGTCAACTGATCTGCGTTGAATTCCCAAGTATTGGGGACAGGCAGATCGACCAATTTCTTCTGCTCTCCGATACTGACGGCAGCCTGCTGCGCTTTTTCAATAAGTTGCTGAGCCTGCTGTTTGCTGAGAGGCAGCTGGATGTCTCCAACTCCATCGACATGGAGCCCAGCAGGTGGGGTTTCCCGAAGCGCCTTCCAAGCTGCAAATATTCCGGGAGTGCTGATGGTGTCAAAAGCATCGCGTAAGTTCCCGTGTAAATTTTCCTCGTAGCTGAAACTGAAAGTTGCAAAAGGGTCGGGGGCGGCCCGCGGCTCCGAAGGGCGTATGGTGGCGAGTTTGCCATGCGGTAATTGGATAACGGATGAAAGATGATAATTTCGACTTGAAGTCAATGGAGGATATCAATGCCAGACGAGGGGGAGGGTCTTGCAAATGTTGTCCACACCCATGTCCACCACACTGGTCGTCCAACTAGTCAGCTGACCCTGCTCCACAATGGGCCATTGTATTTATGTACACGTTAACCTGTTGCACCAACGGTTCCTTTGTAGTACGTATTGCTTTGAATATCGCCTGAGCTGATACGTTCCCGGCCAGGAATCTTGCTTAGTGTCGGTGGTTTTAACTGCTTTGAATTACATACCTCAACAGCTTGAAAGATGATTTTTTCCTCTTATCAGGTAAGTACCTCTTCTATCTTTTACTTTTTGCTATAATGCGGCCTCTAATGCTTGTTCTCCGACTTCTCCTATCATTTGAGATACATGAAGGGTTTTGTTTCTCTGATGACTCATATCGCAAATTGGCTCCTTTGTAATATGCATAATCACATAATAAATACAGTGCAAGATGTGAGAGCAATAGCTACACTTGATAAATATTATCCTTTCTGGATTATGAGCTGAGATGACGTACTGTAGCTAGCTTATCAAAGCATCTTGAATAGGTGGTCTAGCAGACCCCGCTTCTCTGTGGGACACTCTCCTTGGGAGGGGCATGGAAGGCTGTGGTCTTAATGGTGCCCCTTGGGTAAATCACTAGCTGAGTAGCCACTGGGTGCAGGTGTTGGGAGAACTCTTTGGAGTCCCCCAGACCTCCAGGTGATCTTGCATTTGAAGTCCCAAATGTTGGTTTTCATTACTGCAAGAGTTCCTGCTTGTCGTTCTGCTTCTGTAGGCTGAGTACAAAGATGTCCTTTTTTTTGAAAAAAAAAAAAAAATCTAGGCAAACAGTGCTTTATTTTGAATATTATGTATGTTTGACAGAAAAGAGGAATGTAAAAATGAATGAGAGGAGGAAACAAAGAGATTGAAATGAGAAGAGTCAAACATGATGAAAGTTGAGAATAGCAATTGAGAGTGTAGTTAGTGTGATGGGTTGAACTTTGGAGTTGATCCTGTCAGTGATGTTGAGATTTGCTGAAAATTGAGTGATATGTGAAAGAATGCAAAAAAGTTTGAGATGTGAGAATGTTGAGAATAAAGCAAGGGATTTGGCAATATGATGTGTTGTACTTTAGTCCCAGAGCAACTGCACATGGAAGTGGTACTTGAAGGTGGTAGCCCTTCTTTCTTATTTTTTATTTTGTATGTCAGAAGTTGGATAGGAAAACAGAAAGATTAGAACAAGCCACTATTAACCTGTGTCATGGGCAAAAAAAAAAAGGAGGGTTAGAAAAGATGAGAGAGAGAGAGAAAGAAGGAAGGGGGAAGGGAGGAAAGACTGACTTGATCTTTGAGAGCATTGATGTATTGATGGTAACTAGGGAGCGTGTCCTGACAGTCCTCAACAAGGAGACTGAGACTCTGCTTCCATTTTCTGTGGTATCCAAGGAGGAGTCGCTTAAAACAAGTGTGCAAGTGGGGCAAATATGGCGCCACACTGGCTTCTAGGTCACCAGGGCACCCCAAACAGTGTCTCATTACAGATGTGTAAAGGCGCTGCTTTCAGCTCCTCACTGGACGTCCGGGTCTAGAAACAAAACTAAATAGTTTTGGGAGACAGATTTCTAGAACCTGAGTATGTATTGCTAGCTCAGTAGAAGATAGAAGTCAGAGTCTCTCTACAAGTGAATGAGAAGAAGAAAAACACAGAAAAGATGAAATAAGAGAAAAAGGGGTATTTACTCACCTAGCTCAGTAGAAGATAGAAGTCAGAGTCTCTACTGAACTAGGTGGACACGGGAAGGGAGGTATTAAGTATTGTGGTGGAATGTGATTATGTAATCTAAACTGATGTTTTGAGTGAACCCGCACAGGAGGGTTTACAAGATGCAACCCAGAGAGACACCCCAAGACCCCATTGAGGCCTCACACATGCACCCCTCCACAATGATACTCCAAAAAGCTTGAGAAGGGCAACAGGATGGCAGCTTGCTCATGTGTGGTCAACGGGGCAGGCCAGATGTTGCACCTTGGGTGTCACACCTATGGAGGCACTGAATCGCCAAATTGGCCAAAACAATCAAAAAATGAACATTTTATGGGCTTTATCTGCCATGTTGACCATATTTACTGCCAAAATAGTCAGAATGACGGACTGGAGCAGCCATTCTGGACAGGATGTATTTTTGGCAACAGTTAGGCAGCTACGCTACTCATAGCATTAGCTTATTAAGCTACACTACATTAAAGCTAGCACCAATTTTTGACAACTAACACTACAGGAATTTGAAAAAAAATTGTAGCATTAGAGTAGCGTTAGTTGTGCCCCCCAAAGTAAAACTAACGCTAACGAGATTTCCTGTTAGCGGTGGTAGTTGTCAAAAAAGCTACGCTAACCTGTAGTGTAGCTTTGGTATCTGCTACACTAATTGGTAGTGTAGCCACCAGCTATGCTAACCCGTACATAGTGTAGCTACCATCTATGTTCACCCGTAGCATAGCTGATAGCTAAGCTAAAGGTTAGCTTAGCTTCAGCTGCAAGGTGGCTGTATGAGCTATGCTAATTTAACCATTATGACATTGATTTTGGAAACGGAACTGGTCTGTAACATGATTTTGAATAGCACTAAGCCAACCAAGAAAAAACAAGTCAGTCAAAATATCAAAATAAAGTGGACATTCACATCTTTTTTATTTTATTTTTTTTTTAAATTTTTTACATTTTTTTTTAACAAAAAAATAATTTTTTTAATTTTTAACTTTTTTTTTGTAGCAGCTGTAGTGTAGTAAAAAACTTTGATCTATGGTTGAAATTGGTTCTGTTAGTATATCTTGAGTCATAATTTGAGCTTCCTGAGGTGAGGTGTGGTCTGCAGGGCTCAATTGGCATGATCATTCTGCCTGGATCTAATTGGACCCAGTGGATCACATTTGACCTCCAGACAGACCAAAAGTTTAGTCCTGCTATACCATATGAGGATAAAAACCTTGAATATTAACACCAACCATGAATAAATGTGTCAACATATCAATCATTCACTTGTTTAACAGTCCATTTCATCACTTTTCATATATAAGACTCTTTCATCAATCACCATCCATGAATTGCTTGATTTTTTTCTTCTAAATTTGCCTTTTATCTTGTTTGACTATAACATCATTCCTGGTATGATGACTCTGATGATGAACTGAAAATCTTGGGCAGATATTCTCATGGGGACACACAGATTCATTGTAGTCATTATAAGAGGAACAAGGAAACAGATCACTCAAAATAAAAGTTGAAAGCCTTTGTACCACACAATTAAAAATCATTCATTGGTCAATTGTTAAATCTTTTATTCTGAATTCATCTTATGATGACTCTGATGATGAACTGACAATCTCAGGCAGATATTCTCCCGGGGACACAAGGATTCATTGTAGTCATTATAAGAGGAAAGAGGAAACAGATTAATCAAACAAAAGTTGAAGAAAACAAGAAATGGATGGCTTGATCCAAACAATTGTATCCCAGATGCTATTGTAACTCCATTCAATAAATCCATTAGCCTGTAGTACACTTTAGCATATACTAGCATGTGTAGTGCACCTTACTATAATGTAGCACGTGTAGTGCAAAATAGTGTAGCTTAGTGTGTATAGTGCACCATAGCGTAGCATAGTGTGTGTAGTGCACTGTAGCGTGTGTAGTGTAGTGTAGCATAACTCCCCAGGGAGCTACGCTACGCTGGCTGTTAGCTATGAGTTACACTACAGATTCTTCCAAATTCTGTTAGCGGAAGAAAAGCTATGCTAACTTTTAGTGTAGCA
>SMGU01000758.1:0-12611 GCA_004348175.1 Puccinia novopanici
AAAAAAAAAAAGAAAAAAAAAAAAAAAAAAAAAAAAAAAAAAAAAAAAAAAAAAAAAAAAAAAAAAAAAAAAAAAAAAAAAAAAAAAAAAAAAAAAAAAAAAAAAAAAAAAAAAAAAAAAAAAAAAAAAAAAAAAAAAAAAAAAAAAAAAAAAAAAAAAAAAAAAAAGAGGGGAAAGGATGTACATGTGAAATACCATACTGAGGTGGATGTGTACGCAGAATGGGGTCACAGCACCATTTGAATTGGGAACGTTGTTTTTTGATGAGTACACCATCACAAGTATAATGATCCTTGGGTCCTGTGGGACGGGCGGGTTCAACTGCAGGAAAAAAGAAGAAGATGGGTGAAGACAAGCATGTTAATGAGGGGCTGAGCACCAAATGAGGCACACAACAAGTGAAGGGTATTAAAGAGGGCCTTACCCTTGTAATAGGTATCCATTTGACTGCGGGTTATACACCAGCCCTTCTTGGCCTTGGGCAGGCTGTTGTTGTTGCAGACAAAGGTGGCATGGGCACTCTGGCTGTGGAGGAAGACAAGCAAACCAATCAACTTAATCGAGCCAAAGACGTGCATGTTGATTTTTGCTTTAAACAAAAAAAGTCAGTGGAGCTTTGGGTTTTTTGTTGGGGGAGGGGGAGATTTTGGGAATAACAAGGATTATGAGGCTGCGCGTGATGAGATGAGGTTAGCGGTGTTGATATAGGGAGTCGAGTAGGAGCAGTAGGCATCCCCCTGTCCAGCTGCTGCATGCACAACCTGATGAACCAATAAAGAGAAGAAGGGTCCAAAAGGGTCCATTTATCAATACCATGCCAACAAGCCCTGGACACCACTGTCCCTTTGAGAATGAGGCAAGGGTTTGTTGCCTCAGAGCCTGTGTGCACACTCAGACTGTGGCAAGGCATGATCTCTTAGTTACGGAGAAGTGCAGAGGAAGAATTGAGTGGGCAAAAGATGAAGGCAGGGCATCAATGACAGACAAAGCTGGACCAATGACTGGAGATGGCACAAGCTGAGTGCCTTGATGGCACATGATCAGCCAGGGCACCAAGCACAGGCATCCATAATATTTTTTTTGTTTCAATTCCTTGCCAACGCTGTGGTACTCTTAAATGTTGAAAATTAAAAAATTATTTCTTTTATTCTTTTTCTCTTTTTCTTTCTTTTTCCCTCTTTTTTCTCTCTTTTCTCATACTATAGGCCAGAAATCAGCAAATCTGATTGGAGAAACGGACTCTACAGCCCAATTTACCCTATGGTCACCTTAGACGGCAACCTCTCAAACCCCTTGGATCAGAAGTTACACACCCTCTTTGGCCACCATCAGTACATATCACCAATCACCACTATCATTTGCATATCACACTCTTTTACACAACCCAGGACATTTCACAACCAACACAACAACATACTACATACAACATATCACATACAACAATCCAACTACATACATCAACAACCCATATGCTCAATCACATGGTCATGCAGGTCTCATGCAGGCTCATGCAGATCCCATGCAGGCTGTCATGCACTCACATGTACTCTCTACCCCTATCTCTGTTGTATGTGGCTGTGCATCAATCACCTGATCCCTGATCTGAGCTATTTTTCCTTCTATGACCTCACTTTTTGACAGGCTGTGTAGACACATGAACTGATGGCTGTGCATTTTAGTTCAGTTTTGGTTGTACTAGTGTGTTCCATGGCTTTTCCAGGCCACCACAAATCCCTCATCCTGGCTAAATTCCCTCAATGCTGTGCAGTCAGGCCAGCACAAATCCCTCATTGTTGTCTATATAAGCCTGTAACTTTTTTGTCATCTCCCCCTTCCTCACCAGATTTTGGCATCAGATTTTATTACACCCTTATTAGTCTTTATCCCCTATAAACACTATCCAACTGGTCACTCTATAGTATTAGCCCCTTCTATATTATAGTTTTACAATATTAGTCACCCTTATATATATCAACAACCCCTTATATTCAATCAACCCCTTATATTCAACCAACCCTTTATATTCAACATTTCCCTCACTGGGGTTTGAAACCACTACCTTCACCCAACTTTATTCTCAGAGCCTGAGCCCTTACCAGCTAGGCTATTCACCCTTCTATAAAATCCAACCCCCTTCTCTCCCTCTATATTACCCCATCACTAGGACCTGTGTTCAATCCCTGGTTGAAGCACTTGCTCCCTCACCTCACATCTCATCACCCCTCACTCCTCATCACTTAACACTCTTCACCAACACTCACCACCACTCATCATCATCCATCATCATCATCATCTATCTCATCTCATCATCATCATCAACCTTCACTCACTCTCATAGATAAGATCTCACTTGGTCCACAGCCATCTTGAACCAGACCATCCCTATCACGTTAAATAAACTGCCCAGCAATCTTGGTGGTCTTGTTTTCTGATAGCATAGAAGGGCAGAGCTTGCAACTCATCCATCCCCTTCTCAATTCAGCAAAAGGGTTTCACAACACCTTTTGAGTCTTACAACGCAAGGCGGTCATCATCCACGAGCTTAATCGGTGTTGTGCGCTGTGGCAGCAGAGGCTTTGTGTCAAGTTTGTTCTCTCAGAACCAAGGAGATTCCTTCAAGTTGGTTGATCAAGAAATGAATAGTGTTGTACAGTGCCTAGACAAAAGTCTGAGTTGCAACACTTTTCATTCCACAAGTTCAACCACAACAGTTAAAATCACAATTTCTGGTGAATCAATCCAAAAAGTGTTTCAAATAATGATTATGAAGAAATATTTTGGAAAATAAAATAAAATAAAATTTGTGATTTTTTTTTCATTTTTTGCTGATTTTCAAAAATGCTTAATATGCATTTGAAGCACCTGGAAAAATTAGAGAGTACAGCCTGGAATGTGATCAGAATTATAATAAATGAAAAAATTTTGAACCAAAATAGCAAGGCAACTTTAGTGACTAGTTAAATAGGGCCAAAAATTCGAATTAAAATATTTTTTTGCACTGAAATCAGATCTAATTTGATTTTCAGGCCAGTTTCTATGGCCACTAAATTTGCTTTGCTATTTTTTTTCAAAAAATTTTCATTTATTATCATTCTTATCACATTCCAGGCTGTACTCTCTGATTTTTCTAGGTGCTTCAAATGCATATTAAGCAATATTTTTGAAAATCAGCAAAAAATCAAAAAAAAATCACAAATTTTATTTTTTATTTTTTCCAAAATATTTCTCCATAATCATTATTTGAAACGCTTTTTGGATTGGCTCACCAGAAATTGTGATTTTAACTGTGGTGGTTGAACTTGTGGAATGAATAGTGTTGCGCCCTTAACTCCTGTCTAGGCACTGTACCATGAATACGAAAAGTAGAAGATGGACTGGGTATGGAGGGAAACAATTTTTCAAAAGGTACACCACAAACAACACGAGGAGAGAAGGAGCTGTTTTGCTCAAGGGGCCCTGTCAGACTATCGAGAATTTCGAGTTCTTGTCACTGTTGCGGGACTTGGCGGTGTTGGAGGATTGTTTGAGGTTGTTGGAGCCCGCGGAGGCTTTGATAGGGGTTTTGTCTGGGTTCCACTCTTTCTCGACTTCAATCAGGGCGAGCAGGAAGCTGTTCATCACGTTCTCGCCCGACCGTGCCGAAGCTTCCGCGAATCCGCACTTCCACTGGGCGGCCAATGACTGGCCCTCTTCGGTCGAGATTTGCCTTTAACATTGTGCCAGGAGACGTTAACGGCTCACCGGATCATGTACGCTCGTTGTGGTCTCTCTCATGACTCACCTTTGTGACTCTAAATCCGTCTTGTTCGCAATCAACACCATCGGCACATGCTCGGCCCCACGGTGAGATGATCTGAAAGTGGAGTACCATCAAATCATTGAGATTAGAAATCTCAATTTTAGGGTTTCTATTCACTGGTTTCTCGGTTGTTGCTTGGTTCTTGAGATCAAGCTAATTACCAGCTTCATTGCAGTATGCGCTGAAAATGGTTGTACACGCAGAACTTTTGCTTGGCTAATCATTGTTGACCTTCCAACTGGAGGCAATTTTTGGTTTGATAGCTATGGAATTTGGGTTGATAGGGGTTAAAGAATCCCTTCTGACTCTGGGCTTGAAGTAGTGTGTCGTATGCCTGACGAGTGGTTTCCCACGTGGCGGTGTGACGCCGACTTTCCTGCTGTTGCCTCGCCAGCCATCGTGGTCTGCCCACCGCCCACCCATCCTCTTGCTCTCTATTCAAATACCTCCACCCTGACGTTGCTTCCGACTATTCCGGCCTAGTCCTTCGCCAATTCACGTCCATGGCCGAACCGACCAAGCTTTCCCTCTGGCTTTCGCCTGCCGGAAGCGACTTCGACCGTTTGAAAACATTGATTAACACCCTGGCTTCTGAGACCGAAGGCTGTCTACCGTTCGATCCTCATGTCACCTTGATCTCCGATCACCAGATTCCTCGGATCCCTCTCGATCAAGGTCAGTTCATTATCACTATTCCCCCCCCCCTCTTACTTAGACGTCTTCATGGCCAACGATAGCAGCCCGGCTGACTTAGCTCTCCATTCCTCTTATCCAGTTCTTCAGACGGTGTCTAAGTCGGTCATGAAGTGGAAGAGCACATTGTCAGAAGGAGATCAGTTCGAACTCCAGTTTCAGAAAATCCAATCGGGGGAACTGTTTTATCAGGTGAGTCGTGCCTTTTTCTCGACTAAGCCAGAAAGGAAACCAAAAAAGCTGCGGTTGGCTAATCTCTTGTGTCTCTCGCGCTGCATATGCTCTGATTAATGACAGTGTGTTTTGGCGGCGGTAGAGCCGAGTGAGCTACTGATACGACTCAATAACGAGCTCCGGGAGTCGCTGAATTCGGATCGGACGTCGCCTGCCGCTCCGAGCGATTACTTCCCGCACCTCAGCATTGTGTATGGGGACTTGACTAAGCAACAGAAGCAAGTTCTGGTGGAGCGGGCGACCAGGGCCCTTAGCGACATGCACGGCTTCATGCCCAAGGAGATTCTCGTCGTGAATACCTCCGGGCCCTCGAACGAATGGGCCAAACTGGCAAAGATTAGCTTCCAAGATGGCGCGATCGAGTCCCTCGGCTGACTCTTGATCGCTCTGCTCCAAATAGCTTACAGCCATCATCTTTCCTCCCATTCTGATGCCCCACTTATGACGCGCTTTTCTGTGCGTATCTTAGCTTGCCTTTTTTTTTCAATCCCCGTGACAAAGGTTTCTCCATTTTCGCATCAGACATCGTCAACAGTAATTCAAATTTGGCTTTTTTGGTTTCCTGAGAAAGAATCACGTGAAGAAACGATGAAATACCGCCGGCCGTATGGATCGCTGATTTACTTAAGTTGCAAGTTGAAAGGATAAATATTACACGTAACCGATCTTGGAGAGCATTGGTGACTTGATCCATCTATCTAACTCTCGTTTTCATGAACTTGCTTCTTCCAAGTTATTTTCATGAGATGATTAATCTCATGGTAGAACATCAAGCTCCCCCTCCCATCCCAGGAAAGGGCAAAAAAGCTTCTGGTGGCACTGACCTAATTTCTTTCAGGTCTTACTCAGGAGGAATCACTCTTCAGGGCTGCTCTGACCCTTGCTTGTCCCTTTCCCTCATTTCTGCATGGGGAAAGCCTATGACCGGTCTTCAGCCAGTTTCAGGAAAGATCTGAATCACTTGTTCCTATATTCTTAAGGCTGGATGGTCGTCAATTTATTGGTGGTGGTCAAGAGAACGGAAAATAATTCATCAGAAATTAGATTCATGCTAAGGAGGTTCTTTGAATACCAGAAATCTTTCCTGACAACCAAGAAAAATATAGCTGTGTTTTATTCCATAAGCATGATATTCAAGAAACTGATGATTCGAAGAGAGGGATGTGTCAAAGAAAATGGATGAAACTCCAGATAACAGTACATGAAGCACTGCATTTGTTGTTTGACTTCCTAATCCAAGACTGTTGATACCAGAAACTCCAAGCCAGTTTCTGATTTTATGATTGGTTAGAGCAAAATTTTGGTTCAATTCAGTCATGATATCCTGTGGTTTGGATCCCGAGTCCTTCTGACTATCTTTGAAAAAAAAAAAAAGATTGTTGGGGTTTGTTTCTGAGCTGAGTCAATGTGAAAAATAAAATTGGAAAGATGAACATAAAACTCACAATCAGCTCATACTTTTCCTGTGTCCTTAGAGAGATTTATACTAGAGCTCAAGTTCTCCTGGTAAAGAAAACCACTCACACTGATTGGTGGATAAAATCATTGGAAATCTTTCATTGCATATTTATTTTTGTGTGTGAACAGAAACAACAGAAATTTAGAATGTGACTTTCTGATCAATATTTGGGAATTCCTTGCTGAAATTTATGTTTTTTTACAGTCTTGGTTTCATATTGCATATAATAATACTTTTTTATGTGGCAGTATAATCATAGTGTCTGGTATTATATTTGAGTTCTGGAACATTACTATTGTCATAAAATTCAAGCCACTCTCAATTCAACATACAAGAAACTAATAAGGGCTGATATGGCAGTTGTTGAAAGTTTTGGTTCTTGGCAGAATTAGATAGATAGGAGTTGATGAATCCAAACATTAGCTAGGCTGATAAGGAAACCAATTTCTTTGAGGGTAGGCTCAAATGTCCCTCAATAATACTGAAAGAAATGGTCAAGTGTAACCTATAGGAACTGTGCAGTCAAAACAAATTTTTTCATTATTTAGAAGCTTAAGATGTGTTATGTAGGCTCAATCAATAAAAGAAAGGCTTAGTTTTGGGACACTTCAATCAAAGCCATTTTTAATAATCAATAACACCAGATGGGCTGGTGAGAAAAGGAGTTAATTGAGAGAAAAGATAGAAAGAAAGCAGGGAGAAGAGTTAGAATTAGATGTATTAGTCAGTCCATCTTTGTGCTCATGAAGGTGTAAATTGATGGTGGGGAATGATAAATCAATTAGAATGTCTTTAGTTGTACCAAATCATTCAAATGATGGAGAAGAGAGTTGTGGATCCAGACTCTGGCATCTTGGACTGCTTGCTAAATTTCATGAGTTTGATGGTGATTGTCCGTGCATCACAGCCAGCTTCTCTATCAGAAAAAATTGTGGATTTGGCATGGAGAAAGTTCTTTGGATCTATTCCAGATCATGTGAAGTTGATCTAGGCTGTGGTCATGTAGCTATTATCTCTTCAAACCCTTTTGATCTCTGTAACTCATGTATGACCAAGTCATTAGGTGCATTCATTTCTGGTCTCCATACTTTTCCATAACTCTATGGTAAGTGTAGAAAAGTATGGAGAAGCTATAGTCCCTGAAGTAAATCTTTGTAGTTTTCAATACTTGGCATAGAGCTATATAAAAATATGGAGACTTGAAAAAACCAAAAATGAGTCCACCTATCATGCTCACATTGGCTTTTTCAGCAGTGGAGAGACTATGTGTAAGGGGTTGGAGCAAGGTGTCATGAATAGAATATCAGCTGCTACTTAATGCTTAAGTTTATTTTTGAGTTCCATCTCCCTGTTTGACCCTTTCCATATTTGACTCTGACTGTCTGGTGATCAGGAAGCAGATGCGTTGTGGAGTGCTGGAAGAAGAAGCACAAGGTGTCTGTAGTTTGGTGAAAAGGAAGGAAGGGGTTTCCGCAAAGAGGACTGAATTGCCGGTCCGGATACCTGCCACATTTTCAGATGACAACACCGCAGAAACACAACCCGAAGGGCAATAAACCAGGACGACCACCACGGGCGAGTGCCCCGCCGTCTGCGGGAAGCCACGCCGGGGAATCGACGAGATGGCCATCGCTGAAGCCGAAATGGAAGTTGCAAGTGAACACGATCATCCGCTCGCAGATCATGACGGTCAACGAGTTATTCACGGAGGAAGAATGCAGACGAATGATCCAGGCGCTCGACCATGTCAAGACGGCTGATGGACACGCCCTGCGCTTCGAGACCACCAGTCAGACGCCCAAGCGCGGCGAGGCGTTCCGGTACAACGACCGGATCTCGGTCTGCGACCCCCTCTTCGCCCAGACCCTGTGGGTAAACACCGGCTTGAAAACCGCCTGCGAAGCGTGGCTCCGCGAGCAGGGCGCTCATCCGCAACACGCTCGCTGTTGGGGCCTCAATCCCAATCTCCGATTCTACAGGTATCGGGTCGGACATAAGTTCGAAAAACATTTCGACCAGTCCGTTCAGATCTCTAAATCGGAGCTGTCGCCATCCCGAACCGAATCCGACATGCCCGAGAATCTTTGGACGGAATATACACTCTTGATTTATCTCACTGGCTCCAAGGACGGGCCCCAGAAATCGTCAAAGCAGAAGGGAGATGGAGCTGACTGTCGCGGAAGTGCGGGATCACCCACAGCGGCGGAGGCGGATCAAGAAGAGCCTCTGCAAGGCGGGGAAACAGTGTTTTATGATACTCCCATCAGGAGCCAGAAACGTCTCACCCAAGAACATTCCGTCGCCGCTTCTGTCAGGCCGGTAGCTGGCTTGGCCTTGATCCATCGTCACGGATCCCAATGCTTACTCCACGAGGCTCGCCAAGTCGTATCAGGCGCCAAATACGTCCTCAGGAGCGACCTGATATTCGGATAATCATCCTCATATCTCGTCAAACCCGTCAAAACGAAGAGACGCAAGAAACAGGCACCCTACGCTCATGAACCCGTTGTAAAATCTCACTCATAGACTGAAACCCCTCACTTCTCTTGGCCAAATAAATAAATCTTGACTAGCTAGGTTGAATATTTATATATACATACATGTTGGTAATGGTGACAACCAGGCAGCTGCTCCATGCAACTCTGAAATAACATGAAGAGATTGAAGATTTGCGAGAAAGGAACGAAGTTACAATCAGGCAAACACCCACCACTTTGGCACAGCCGGCAAACCCAGCTTTGCATCCTAGTCAATCTTGGATGAAAACAACCTGTTTGATATTTGCTGAAGTCAACTGACATAATATAAGCTGAAGGTACTATCTGATATTTGAGTGAGTTCAACCAATATTGAATTGGTTGGGTGGAGCCCAGATTGACTAGGATGCACACAACTGAATCAAGGTTACTGTGAGTATGGTTTTCCTCCTCTAGACATGTTAGAGCATCAATGACAGCTTCAAAAGTCCCAGAAAATTGAACCATCTTTTTTTTCTTTTCAAAAATAAAAGGTGCCTGAAGATGGTGGCTGCAGTGTCCAAATAGAATACCCATCACAGGAGGAACAGAGAGATTTTAAACAACATGGCTGAGTCTCTTTTTGGACAAGGGAGAGGGGCAAACTACATCATTTTTTGCCTCACATGATCAAAAGGAGACTTCAACCTGGGGAGGAGGAGAGAAGACATATCTGAAACATCCACTTACCCCATAAAGTCAACTAAATATGATGGGGGAGGAGTGCTTTCTGTTTACTTCCTCTTAAGAGCTCTTCACTTTTACTAGCATGCACATAACTCACATTGCAGTGTCTCCACGTGATGAATCTTTGAACTGAATACCCTGCGGAACTTTTTTTTTTAATATTTGGACACAGATCAACCTCAAAAACGAGGTAGCCCAACACACCAACCACAATCCAGGAGGTGCAAGTTCTTCCTTATTCCTTTCCAGCCACATGAAGTGCATCCAGATTCTTGTCCCACCTCTCCAGGCACATCTGCTTGTTGCGGGAAGACTGAACATGGCCGTGGTGAAGCAGTGTGATATATCAATGCTGTATTACATGTGATGAATTAGAAAAAGAAAAAGCACATGGATCAATTGCACTTGCTACTCAAAATTGATGTGAGATGGAAGCTATGATGCCGTGTCGCTCCGGTGAAGGGAGTCTTTCTAGAAGTGTGAGATTCACAAGAAACGAGATGAGAGCAGACGCTGGAGCACAAGATCTCGCCAAAGCTTTTAAAGCACAGCGAACATGTCAACAGAGTTTTGCCAGGCGTGATGAGTGACTTCGGCCAAGGGAAGGTCCTTGAGTTTCGAGACCACCCAGGCAACCTGGCCGATCGTACACGGCTCGTTGCGGCCCTTGACCATCTTCTCGTCGCCCACTTGATGCTTCTCTTTCTTGATAGCCGCAGGTATAAAAACCTCCTTCATCGGCATCTCGCTTAGATATCGGTGCGAAGCATGGCTCGGGCGGATCTCACACCATGGGCAATCTGCAGAAAAAAAAAAAATATTAAATCACGTCAAATCAAGGCATCTTCAACTCCCTCTATCCCCCCGCTTTCTTCGCTCGTAAATCTCGCCCAGAATATGCTTCTCCTTACCGGTTTCAAGCATTATCCTATCTAAGGGCACCGCCTTGACGACTTGCAAATTTTCTTCTGTTTTCAATGAACTAATGATGATCTTTGGTGACCAGAAAGCCAGATTAATGACAAAATCTTTGATCCTCATCTTGAGAGAAATATAGGGGGCGGGGATAAAAAACCAGACTGACCATCCATTGATTCCGATGCTGAACCCCAAATCAACCAACTCTTTCATCTCATCGATGGTGCCCGTGAAGCTATGGACGACGCCTTTTTTACGCGCGGGCAGGATTTCTTCGGCTGTATGACGTGCTTCATGGGCACGGATGATCTGGACAAAGTCCACGTGAGCTTCCGGGGTTCGACTGTGCAGAAACAATGGGAGCTTGTATTTAGTGGCTAGCTCCACTGCAAATCCCCAAAGCATCGAAAAAAAAAAATCAGCTGAGGGTAATTTTGGTGGACGTTCGCTGGGATAGAAATTTGAAAATTGATAATTCACGCTGAGGGGGAAAGTAGCGCAGTTGAGTCTCTTTGTTGCAATGCGATAGACGATCGTAGTCTACGAATGGACAGTGCGGAATTAATATATGGGTACATTTATTCCATCCAGAGGGGAGCAAAGTGGCGCGGATGAATGGAAGGAGAGCGTACCGAGACCACATTCACCAACAGCCACGACTCTCCTCTGACCTGAGGCTTGGTCTTCAGCAATGAGTTGGTCTAGAGCTCCCAGGTACTTCTTAGCAGTACTGTCGACATCTGCAGGGCTTTCTTGACGAGCACCGACCTCGAATTCGCCGGCTCTACAGGGATGACAGCCCACGGTCGCATAGAGTCCCTCTTCACTTGAAAAAAATTCACCACATCTACCCCCGTCAGTTGACACGAAAGTTTTGCAGTAAAATCATCCAGAGCTATTCTCCATCAGAAATGAAGAATGATGTTCATACTCACCATGTTCAAGTGCCAATGCCCGCACCTCCCTCAAGCCGCTGAGACAGTCCCCAGTCAAGATTTGCTTCAACACTCCAGCTGCCCGGGCGCGAACCAATATCTGATCGAAATCATCTGCAAGCATCATTCATATCCATGCTGTTTTGTCAATACCACTTAAGCAGATTCGAGTATGATATTATATTGGCTCACTGGGATGGGCTTGTTTACCATGGTATTCCCCTCGGAAGACTGGGTCGCCCAGGTTGGATCCGATATCTGATATGTCCGTACCCCAAAAATCAGCCCATCTAGAAAGACAGAGCGCACAGGGAAATTAGAAGGGCAGAAACTCACCAATAAATCTGCACGCCATATCTTGAGTTGCTGTCCCTTCCAGCTGCCCATTCGGGGTAGGCATGGCAGACATCCTTCCGCGGCTCGTGAAGGAGGGGACCTTCGAGTGAGAAATGGAGAGAGCGTTTTTGGTGAGACGCGGCGGGACGATCGAGTGGATTCGTTGTTGGCCAAGCGAGACAAATCGCATCTCTTGCTTCTCCGCTCTTCCACTCTCCTGCCCCTCCTGGCTCTATAACCCCCTGGGTCCCTTGCATTTAACTTTCTTTCAACTCAGGGGGCATATCACATCCACAAAAACCCCCAGCAGTAATCAGAAGGTGCACTCATTTACGGGTTCTTCAAATCTGCATACTTTTACATTGCTCTATTCCAAGTATATGAAATTATTGGAGATTCAATTAGGTTACTATTGATGCCTAAATGAGTCTGCCTAGTGCTTCTCCACACTTTTCTATACTTGCCATAGAGGCACATAAAAGGATGGAGATTTGATGCACCCAGAAATGAGTCTGCCTAGACTCAGAGTCATCAGGCAGATATTTTCATCAAGTATTTTCAAGAAAATGTCACTCAATCAAATAAATCATAAAAAGGAGAGTAAAAACCAACCAGGAAACATTGCTGCTGAATACACATCAGATATTGTGAAGATTGATTGTCACTTTAGTGAGAAGCCATCCTATAGAATCATACATGGTATGTATTTATATCACAGTTTCTTATCAGGAAAATTTGGCCGTCTGATTGTTCCTGAGCTACAAAAATCCCCCCTTGAGCATTCTCAGACATCTTCTGTGACTGTGGCAGTTTACCAGCTGGCCTCTGAACATCTGATCACCTGTCCTTGATCCTTCTGGTTTTCAGTGAAATGGTGACTGGAATTAAAATGGCTACCCCCTTTGAACCACTATCTTCTCTCTCACTATTTCTCATTTATTCCTCTCTTCTATCTCAATCCTTCTGCTGCTTTGCAGAACTCCCCTACCATATCTTGTATTTCTTGTCCTCCTCCATCCAAGTGCCTCCCTCAC
>SMGU01000759.1:0-16774 GCA_004348175.1 Puccinia novopanici
TTTTTTCATTTTTTTCATTTTTTTCATTTTTTTCATTTTTTTCATTTTTTTCATTTTTTTCATTTTTTTCATTTTTTTCATTTTTTTCATTTTTTTCATTTTTTTCATTTTTTTCATTTTTTTCATTTTTTTCATTTTTTTATTTTTTCATTTTTTTTCTGTTTTGTTTTTTCTTCTCTCTTCTCTCTTAATATTTACTCAATATCCCTCATGTTCCTCATTTTTTACAAGATATTCCCTATGGGAAATCTTGTAAGCAGGATAGTGGTTGATATTTGGGATAGAAAATGAATAATTTTAGCCTAGAGTTTCCTGGATTAAGGGATTCCAATTGAAGATGTTGGTGACTTGGTTTAAATATTGGATATATTTTTTCTTCTTTTTGTCAAAAAATAACCACCAGAAAGAATTTGACAAAAAGAGTGATAATTTGTGAAAGTGATTGCAATATCCTGCCCAGGGATTTGACAGTTGGAATGGACTGAAGAATTTCTGAGAATACCATTGTAACTTTCAAACTTCTTTGTGGTGCAAAGGGTAGCTGGACCAAATCAAAGAATTGATTCTGGGAGATGAAGTAACATGTGGAATTTGGGCTTGTTGATCCACTGGGCAGAATTTTGAATGAGGTGGTTTAAGAATATATCAATTTGATTCTTTAAATAATATATGTATTCTGAAATACCATCAATGTGAGTCTAGAAGATGAGAGAGCCCAGATGACAGAGAAGACCAGATGTTGTTGTTGGAAGGTGTCATGAACTGGAAGAAGATGAAGGGAGCTTCTTGGAGAATTATTCTCAAGTCTTTAAAAATTAAGCTTGATGAATATTGAACCATACTGGTTGGTCTGATAGAAGGGATATTTAGAGAATTGGTTTTGAAAGAATACATAAGGCCAACAGTATCAAAACCTAAGCCAAAGAAGAATTAACAAAATCATTTTCTAATAATAAATAATTATTAAAAAAATAAAAGAAACCTTTTAACTCCAATAATGGGTTGAACATTTGCTTTGGTTTATTTTTCTCTAGATAAAATAAATGTTGACAAATGTCTTGTTCCATATTTTGAAGTATTTCCTTCCCTTCTTTCAGTAATAGGGTTTTATCTTGTTGAAGGGAAGTAGTTATTTTGGAAAATTTCAAATTTATTCAATCCCAAACACCCAACTTGGAACATTTATAAGTCAAATTGTCCATGTTCACTGTTTTCTTTGAAAAGTTCCATATTTCTTTTGATTTTTTGCATTTCTTTAATTCTTCTTAGTTTTTTTGCACACTGTTTTGAAAATTGAAAACATAAAACACATCCAAGAAAGTCAAGGCTTTTGAATTATCTTTCCTAAAGAAACACAAAAAAGTAGGGGAATAAAAAATAAATCAATAGAAAGGGACATTACATTCAAAACATTCAAGTTTTTCGTGTGAATTTTGAGATATAAGGTATTTTCTTCCATTCTGTCAAACTGTATGAGCAGAGGACATAACAGCAACAAGAGTTGAGAGAATTTCCAGGCATGTGTGTATTGGTGATTTCATCATGCATTGGTGAATCAGCTAGAAATCATAAGAAGCTGGTCATAACAAGGACTTCTTGGCCAATTGTGATGTTGTATGCTATGAGGCCATTGGTGGCCATGTCACTGCAGAAAAATAGTAAAAAAAACAAGAATAAAACTACTTTCACTGCTCAAAAACCATTTCCCCTAATTCCAGAGCACTGGAAATTTTGCAAGTGCAGAGAAAATGACAGTTGAATTGTTGATTGGAAATTTGAAGTGGAAAGCCAGATATTTAAAAGTAGTATGAGAGATGTTTATTCAACTTTTTTTGATTTCTTTCCCAAAGAGTTGTCACAGTGGCAGCGTAGCTGCCCTCCTGCAGGGAGGGACTTGCAAGCAATGTCAGTTGTTTGTACAAGCCTCACATTTGAGGTGGATCCCCGCAGTGTCTCTGGCTCACAGAGAGGCTTTCACCAACCCAACACAAGCCTCAAATGTGAGGCGGAGCCCCGCAGGGTCTCTATCTCACAGAGAGGCTTGTACAAAAAGTTTCCCTGCTGGTGTGGGTCCGGATGCATACTTCATGTGTTATTGGCTCCTTTCTACTAGAAAATTATTCAAAAATCATCCACATCTAATGAAACAGAATGGCCAATGATCCATTGAAGTGATAAATTTTGCACTTTCAGCCATGCCCATTTAAATGGTCCAATCAAACACAATGGTGACCTCCAGGCGTTTTGATGAAATCATCAAAGAGAAGAAGTCTATCTTCAAAAGTATATCTCAAATTTGCAGCTGTCAGTTCCACTGTCACTTGAGATCCACACAATTCAACTAAAATTCATGTTTTATTTCTTTTCACATCTTTCATAAGAGTTATATATGGTTTTAAGCTTATAAGTATACATACAGAGTTTCTAAAAGACACAGCCTTATAACTTCATGGTTGAGGGAGTTGTGGAGTTATCATCTGGGCCATCTTGAAGGCAAGATTCACACCTTTTTTTGGACCCAAAGGCAGATGTTTTGAGTGAAGAGGGGCAAACTTTGCACAGTGGCAAAGTTTGTCCCCACTAAAGGTCTGAAAGTACCTCTCAGGATCCAGGCCGCATGTGGGATTTTAAGTGCAATTCCCACCCTGCGGTCTGCGGGCCCTTCAGGCCCCCTCATCTGCATGGGTGGGACTTTCTGTTAAGTTTGTTGTTTGGCGTGAGCAGAATGGATCCATTCACTGTGCTTTTGCGGTTCATTTTATCCCAGATTTTTTTTTTTTGCCTTTGGTTCATGGCTGTTTCTCAAGGTTCTTTGTTTTTCCTTCCTTATCAGTCGGCCTAGCTCTGAAAGAAAAGAAAAGCAAGGAAAATGCACCGCGTTCTAATCTGACGCATGCACAGGGGCGTTCCCTACAAATGAAAGGGAGAGTAGGCCAGAGAGACCCTCGATTCGCTGGCGTACTTAGTCGTCAGGTACATCGCTACACGTCGTCCATGGGACTCCCTTTCTCCATGCCCATTCTCGATCACATTCCTTCCTGAATATGAAGCTTCTTTCATAAATAAACGCGTCTTAACTTGTTCTTGATTTGCCGGGGTCTCCTGCAGGTCGCCGGACTCAGATCACATGTTTTCTTCGCTGTTGCACATGATATAATGTCGCAAAAGACCAGCGGGGTTGTATCGAGGCCAAGACAATACCTGCAAGCACCGGTGCTTACACAGTTCTGGTAGGCTTTAAGTGATGTACAGTGGTAGTCGTAAGGACGCACCAATGTCAGCGAGGCGGGCAACAGTTGCGTCCTCCCCGCTGTTGCATCAAGTATTCATGTCAGACTCACATATTCCGTTGGAGTTTCATGAGGCTGGTCATTTCGGCTTGTGTCCCGGACGTGCGAGAGCATCTGTCTTTATGATCTACCGACTTCTGCCAGACTCAAATCGTCCTCTTGGTTCATGGGCCAGATGCCTATTTATACAATGGATTTTGAAGCGAGACTGACTTCCTTCCACCATCAGGATTGTCTTTGGCGTCGTGTTTTGAATCTCACTCAACCCCTGATCAATAACATTCGCTATCAATATCCCGAAGCGTGCTCGTCATTAGTCCGCCAAAAAATGCCAGCCTACTGGAAATACCACCTTCTATCAATGTCCATCTTGAGCTTGGTGTGGCAAAGCAACTGCATGAATATACTGTTACCTGGTAATCTCTTTGGACTCACACCCCTTTCATACTTGAGAGAATAAAAAAAACCAATGCTGATTGTAATTTCCTTCATTTCATAGGAGATATAATCTGGAGGTCTGAGAGACCAATAATGCAAGCCTCCAACATTGCTGTTAATCATGAGGAATATATCCCGCTTAAAATCAATGAAGTGGAGGATCGAGCTGAGAAAATGCCAGAAGAAGCACTTATAAACTATTTGAAAGCTACCCCTCAGTTCTCCAAGCAAACATCAACTATTTTCAAAGATTTAGGTTAGTCAAACAACTTTTGATGATGACATGGGTGGGGTGAAGCTTGCTGACCTGAGTGATTCCCGGTGATTTTGTACCAATGTCAACACATTTCTACATGAATTGAAACTTAAAAATGGGTTAAATGTACTATGTAGATCAAAGAAATTCAGATGTGAAATATGATTACATTTTCATAAAAGATTCACTGAAGATTCTTGAGAAAGAAGCCCTGGGAATGCATTCAATGTTTGAACAAAGGTCTGACTTTAAAAAACTGTCAATGAATATCCAACATTTGAAAGATTTCAATGAGCTCCTTCAACAAGGAACAAAAGAAAGACTTGACAAACTGAAAGATCAAGGATCACATGTAAAGACTTATATGGAAATAATTACTTCAAAACAAAAGGAACTGGCTAGAAGAGTGAAGGCATTTTTTCAACACTCTAAAAACGATTTTTCTCCAAGTGTACTGAACTTAGCAGTCAAGATGGTGTGGGATGGCCAGATAGAAAGATTGAATGATATATTACATGAGTTGAACTCCTTGAAAGATGCTAAGAAAGAAATGATATTCTCCGCAGTGAATATCCTGATTGACAAGCTTGAAAGAAATATTTTCCAAGCAGTTCATTACATGTACAAGCAAGAAATGATATCAACAGAAGCTGTAAAGGAATTCTTTCAATTAAAAAACACATTGGAGCTGGCTGTCTTGAATATGTATTCCAATCCAGAAATGGATAAATCTTCTGATTTGTGGTATCAACATTTCATAGATAAAAATCCCATATCCACTCTGAATGAATGGTATTGCGCCAATTGCAGGACCTTGTCTGAAGGTGTGTTAGTTATCTTCAATAATTTTTTCTCATCAATCTAGCTGATATTCTCTGACATTCTATTTTATTTCAAACAGTTCTTGATGAAAGGGAAAAAAGATACTTTTCATATCTATCCCTCAGGACATTCAAACTTTACTTTGAAAATTTTCAGAGTCCCCTCTATGATTTACTCTTTGAAGATGATCATTTGTTTCACACATTGGAAGAATGTTTCTCAAAATTTTCAAAAAAATCATTATCCAAAGTTGAAGATGCATTGAATCATGGAGAGATACAGCAATACTCTCAAATCAGGAACAAAGTTCAGGCTTTGATTGACACCTTTCACAAATCTGAAGATGAACAAAGTATAACTTCTGCATTCTTTGTTTTGGATTTCATTCAAAGCAACTATGGTTTAGAGATTTTGGAGGTTCAGAAGGGAGAACTATTTCAAGAGAAAATGAATTCCATTTCTTCAGGATTCCAAATGTTAGCAGAAGTGCAAAAAATCATGGTGTATATTTCAAATAAAACTTCATCTAGATTGACTCAAACAGATGACATGAAGGCAATGGGAAGAGAAGTGGTGATGATTTCTAAATATCATGATCTTCTTCTTCCCAAAATTGAACACATTTTGTTCCAAAATGAATTGGTTCCTTCTTTTCAAAAAGATAAAATCTATAGACATGATCGTGATTTGTTGCGGCAAATTCACCAAATAATGTCTGTCAACAAATATTATTCAATCAGATCAACTCCTCATTCTGCGATAAACTAAAAAATATTTCATTTTCTGAAGAGCCTTTATTTGAAAAATATATTTATGGTTGTCTCATTTTAAATTTTAGGTTGAGGATAAAGAATAAGTTTCATTGATTGTTTGATTCTTCTTGTGAAAAATATGACCAAATACCAAATCAAATATTCTACTCATATCCCAATTGAATCACAGTCAGATTACCACAATTGGTTCATTTACTCATATTTAACCTGGGTTGCAATGTCTCTTTTGTTGGAAGTTTGCTTTTCTCCTCCCCTTTCTTTCCCATGTCACTCATTTCAATCCCCCTGGTCAAAGTTTTTGTTTTTTATTAGTCACTCAATTTGTCCCCAATTTTGAGAACCACAACCCGGCCAGTCTTATAGTTAGATATGAAAACTCCTTGCTGAGCCAAGTAATAAAAAAAATCATCTGTTCTGACCACACAGTTCCTCCTGTTGGCAATTGAGCCCCAACGAGAGCACTCCTTGCTTAGGCACTTAAGCCCCTGAGTTTGAGTTGAAAGGTCCTTTTTCCAGAAATTGTGTGGCTTTTAATTTTTATTAAAAATATCCTCCCTGCCATCTCACCATAAACTCTTTACCTTTTTGAAAGTGGTTGAGATGAGCAGATTCATATCAACACAAAGTGTGTCTTGTAATTATATTAAATCATTTCATCTCAGCCAATTTTACTAGGGTTATTTCAGCCCAAATTCTCTGGAATGAGATAAGGCAAGTCAAGTTTTCTCACTGCCAACATGATTGCGTTGGTGGGTTGCTTTCACGGTTACATTGGAGACCCTTACCTGATTCTACATTGCTTGCAGTTTCTGATGCAACCTGGCATTGATGCATTGGTGCTGTGTCGACATTCACGACGTATGAAGGGAGTAAATGTAAATTTGCAACTTTACAGTTTTGCAATGGACAAGCGTTGCAAAAAATACTTTGCAAAAATTAACATCCCCTTCCCGACCCTTCCGGTTGGACCAGTGCTGGTGAAGTAGAGTTCTCTATAGACCCCGTCCAAGGATAGTCTGCGATCCCTTGGGCCTTTTCGAAATGTCGCTCCACCTTTGAACAGCGTCCAGCTCCGGCTAGACAAGCCATAGAGGCAATGGCTACCCTCGCAAGCTCTACAAAACTTGTGGTCTCTTAACATAGCTTATGCAAAGGCTGTCGCTCCTTGGGCGTTCAAAGCTCTTACTACGTACGTTTGGTGGACTGGCTCAGAATTCCTCCATTGAGCGTGGCTTTTTTGACTAAGGCTCTATCGCTTGCTTTTCTAGCTCGAATTGGAACAAATCATCCGCCAAATTTTTCTTAGCTGGCAGAGCGTCCTTCTTGACGGATCGCAGAAGTATGGGGAACAGTGGAAGAGCCTCATTGGCTGTAAGCATCAAATCGCCCTTTGCCATCGTGTCATTATCAACTCACTACTTTTTGTCTTTGTTGTGGAATTTAGCGCATTCGACTCATTTTTGAACATGGTGTACAACATGTGCACTTCTCTACGAATTGAGTTGGAAAAGATATTCCGGGGCATCAACATCAACTACCAGCTGTTTCTTGACGTTAAGATTGACCTTGCTGCGTATATCAAGCTCAATGCCGACACTACCAAGAAGGCTGGTCTACTGTCTCAAGGAAGCGTTCAAAGCAGTGTTTCCCATGGAAAATTGCCTGTGGACAATTTACCATCCCCGACTAACAATTCTCCAAACACAAGCGCTAGGAACACCCTAGTCAACGCCACGGTCCCGAATGGTCTCACCCTCTCTGCTGGCCAAGGAGTACCTGCCATTGTAGATCTTGGAAAACTATTCCCATTGCCTTCGGAAAGTTGCTAGCCATTTTCAATCAACACCCCACGGTCTCAACTGCCCTGCAAGCTATTGGAAGCTTACACGTTGATGTTCAGTCTGTGATCTCTTGTTATGGAACTTGCAACTCATGCGCTACTACGAGTCATCCTGGTTTCCTACGTGTATAAGTCAACTTATTGTCACCCACCGCGAAAAAAAAAAACACTAACCTCTCTGCGCGCTATTACAGATGCCATTTGAGCTGCAACTCTCCTTGATGTTCCAAGTGTGGCAAAGAGTATTGTCAGTAGGGCAACAGCTGTACATGGCCGAGTGGAGTGTATCTTTCAAAGGTTGGCCTCATGATGCTTACGATTTTTACGTCTTGCAAGTGCCGACTTCACCCTTCTCTAGCGGCATTTGCCAAGCTTGATCAGCTCCTAGTTGCGATTCACGACATTGCGGTTGCCGTTAAACTTGACCTCAAAGGATTGTTGGCGGAGCTTAATTTGAACTTTGAATTGTTCCTCAGTGTGGGACTCGAACTTTCTGTGCGTCTGGATATTTTCTAATGGGCATGTCGCCGGTAAATTTAACTCACGCCGGTGGCTGGTGCAGCGAGCTCCTCACTTGCGGCAGTCTCTCCAGTAATCACAGCCGGCAAACCAGCATTTGGCAACGGGACCTCGCTGTCTACAGGCGCCAAACCAATTACATCTGTAGGATCATACCCGCGCGGCAGTAGTAACCAGGGAATCAAGCCGCCCGACCAGCCAACCTTAGCGGTAATTATTTAGCGCTTGGAGTTACATTCCCAACAGCAGATATCGGACGCACACCTAATCCTAAGGCAAGCACACCGGCGGTCGGAGCACCCGCCACCAATGGCACAAATCCGGAGTCTGGAACAGTCACGTCGCCAACATCACATGAGTTACCAGCAGCTGGACGAGGCGAGGCCAGTCCCGCGGGAGTTCAGCCAGCGGTCGGAGCAGCTGCCCACCTTTCAAACACAGCAAATATTCTTCCATCAAGATTTCAGTTCAAGCTATCGCTTCCCTGCAGGCTACGGTCCAAGCCACTATCTCTACCTATGGATCGTGCTCCTCTTGCAACGGGCTGTCCTTCAACAGCGCGCTTTCGGTTTGTTGCTTGAATCTTTTTTTCCCGCCCAATTCACCAGACTGAGTTTTTTCTTTGTATTCACAGATCCAATTCAAGGCGATACTCACTCAAATATTCACGTCGTGGCAAAGGATTATCATAATTGGACAGGCGAACTATGGTGCCCAGTGGCAGGCCTCCACCAATGGTGAGCATATTTCCTGTTTGCAGTCCAAGTTTCTCCCCTCCCCTCCGTAACTGAGGTGCTCTTTCCCCTCTCTTCAGCGCTGTTCGAACGATTCTCCACGTTCCTGGTTTCGGTCAAGAGTATTGCCGCTGCAATTCACATTGATCTTGGCTCTCTGTTCGGAGCGATTCATCTGGATACACACTTGTTCGCGGGCTTTGGTATCAACATCTCCGGTCTCACTAACTTCAACCTTGCTGGCGGACTCAGCGGTGGTTTGGACCTTCACAAGCTCACCGGCGGGCTTTTCCTATAAATTCCGTTCCCGCAGCAATCTTACGCTTAGAGCGCGTCAAACTTGCCGGCTGCAAAGGGTAACACATGAACAGAACAATGCTACGAATTTATGTTAGTAAAGTTTAGTGGACAGTGTATACCTTGTAGATGTAAAGCATTATCTATTCTTCACTGAAGCTCACCTCATGAGTCCATTCACAATATCATACCGTCTGCTATGACAACCAGATGGCCCAACGGGCTGGAACAACGGTTTGCTTTTGTTTAAAGCGCAAGCCGTGCCCCAGTGCATCTAGTAAAGTGGCTGTAAGATTTACCATTAAGATAAGAGGTAAACAGGTTGTATAGCCTCTCACAAAAACCCGAACTGTTCTTGTTCTGGGAATATTTTTCCCTGAGGACTCCAGTGTAGCGCAATTACGAAGCCTCAGGCTTGTGGTGAGGGTAGAACCTATCGCTACCCTACCACGACTGACGCTTGCGCAGGTCTCCTGGTGCCGCTACGTAAAAGATCCGGTCCTATCAATATGTGTTACAAGAGTGCATTGGCGCCCAACTTTCACTGTTCGTGTAGTCACATGATACAACACTAGGATTTACATTGCACGTTCCGCTCTTGGGATCGAGAGAATGCGAAGAACCAAGAGCCAGATTTTGGAGTCTGGTTGCGGTTAAGAAGCTGTATAAGGTGTCATGGTACATACTTCGATATGTACATGGAGGATAAGAACTTTGGTCGGTGCTTCTTGGTGGGGGTAGTGAGGACGCGCCGGCCAATAACCGCCGGCCTTGTCTCCCCAGATTCGCGTTTGCTCATGCTGCTTTCATCCATCCTTCTGGCCGGCCCTTTCGTTTTAAGGTTTACATAAATAAATAGATAAATAACTTGTAATCTTTCATCACATGAACCACAAGCTCTAGAGACCAAAACGAGACAGGTTTGGGGTTGATTGGGCTGCGAAAACAGCTTTGAAAGTCTGATCTTGTGTCGACGTCATTCTCCTCTGTTCCTCCACGCCCTGTGGTCCTTAAATATAGTCAATTGGACACCGGCCCGAACCTGTTGCACTTGATCCTTCTGATTTTCTTTTTTTTTCCTTTGATCTGATTGATCGCCGAGTGTCTCCTGGTCAGCCCCGCGCCGATTCCCCATTTCCTCCACGGGGGCTCAGAGCTGATTTGCACCCCTCCAGATAAGTGCAATCTGACACTGTTCCGGTGCGTGCATGACAGAAATCTCTACTTTACTTGACAGAGCTAGACAAGATATATTCCACTTGCAGATATCTAGACACGTGTTGAGAATGGTCAGAAGCGGAAGACATACACTCTGATCTCTTGACTGCCAGTTTGGTGCTACTAGTACATAAATACAATGCCAACATTTAATCTTCCATAGGAGGTTTCGCTGAGCCTATGAATTACCCCACCGGAAACCTCTCGCAGAGATGGTCCTGGCGCAAGCTCATCCTCTCACAGCGGCAGGAATATCTCCAGCGTAGGCAAAGATATAGGACTCTTCATACAAAGTTGCCCTGGTGTATCCATTGATTTGATGGTCACGTCAAAAAGGCCATCCTCTCAGCTGGAAGACGCGCGATTCCTTACCCTATCTCGTGACCTATAGCATGCACAAATATGCCAGTCCCGGACTGGATACCGACCTAGGACACTCCTTGTACTCAGGATAAAAAATAAAAATAAAAAACCGCTAGGCGTTTGTGGTTAGTGTCACCTAGAAAGAAGTCGCCGTTCTTGGGAGTGGAACGAGATATGTCTGTCTCTAGTCCTTCTCGTGCCCAGCCTTGGCTCGTCTCCAGGATTTACCTGCGGCGCCGCAAGGTATGTGCAAATAAGGTGTGTTTAAACATAAATGATTTGATTTATGCTACTTTATTTAGATCACTTTGTAAATACTTGTCGTTATTATCAGGGGTAACTATGGGTATGTAGTCATGATATTCATGTGTAATAAATGGTGTCTTTATAAGTTTCTTTCTTTTTATTTATGCAAATATTTGGTTGGCTTTGGACTTCTTTTTTTTATTCGTTTCCCAAGTCACCAGCGCATGTTTGGATGCTCCTTTGTTCTATGTTCCTTTGTTTCTCATTTTGAGAGCTTCCAGAAGGTTAATGAGGAGCCCATTGCTTCCTGGAATCGATTCCTAGTCTGTTTGATATTGTTTGCCATCTTGACATGAGCTTCTTCACCTTCCACAACGTATCGCATGAGCCAACCTTCCTATCACATGTGGTATATCTTTTCTGCATCGCTTTTCAAGAAGAGCTCAGGATAGATTCGGCCTTAGTGAACCCTCCTTCCTCCCTCAGTTCATAAGTCGTCAAACAGTCATATATAAATATAATCAATAATATACAATATCTAAATCCTCCAAGGGGCCAGCAACAACAACTCACTCTTTATCCTATTTATTTTATTTTATTCATCAAGTCTGATCAGTAGAGAAGCACACTTTTCTAACGACAAAGCCCTCAGAAACCCTTACCCCACCTCCCTGTTCAATAGATCAATTGAGTTCTGACGTATAACGACATCCCCTGCTACGGAGTCTCGTGTCTTCCAGACTTTCCACTTCCGCTCTTGCTCTTTTACGTACACTGCCCCATAGCCGGGCAAGTCTATCACATCTGCATCCGATAATCTTAAATCCCCCATTCAACACCGCCCTCTCGTTATTGACATTTCTCAAAGAAAGAGGAAAAGCAGACATCTCCGCCAAAGCTTTCATAGCATTAGTGGATCCCCTCGATCACGTCGCATTATGTCACTTAACAATATTCCTGACCTATCCTTGGCTGATGCTGCCCCGATCAACACCATCCATGGCCGTCAGCGAAGTAATACCTCCCCCACCCAACCACTCTCCACAAACAAGACGGCACCACTAAATGATGCATCGTTACCACGTCCACCCGCCCATGCGATTGATCACTATTACGAGCCTCCCCAACTCATGCGGCAAGGTGGCAGGCATGAGGAACAGAAACCCGATCTTCAAGTATTGACCGGCGGCACTCATGCCAATCCTGCAAATCCGATATCATCCTCCCCATCACCCTATTCACGCTCCTTAAAAAGAGAAGCCAACTCGCCGGTTTACTTGGACCCTAACACGATCTCCCTAGCCAGCTCAAACAACAATTCTTATTTCTCAAGTCGCGATAATCCCAATTGTCTGACACGCAGAGTGGTCCAATGCAATTCAGACAGGATCAGATCGTCTGATTCTGATGTCACATCAATTTCTTCTCAGGATGAAAATATTAATTTCAAACAAAAATCAGGTACAACATCATCATCCCCATCACCACATATCTGCTCGTGCTTTGTCCAGCTTTTCGGGCGGTGGTGTGCTAATCTATCCGACCTTGCTTTGGTTTGTTTGAACACTGACGTAGCAGAAGGTAGCGAGGACAAAACTGTCAACGTGAAAAATCGGAAGAAAACTAGCGGCCAGAGAAACAAGTGGACGCAGGAAGAGACCCAGGCACTAGTAAGGGGCTGTAACAATGTCAGTTTCCTTAGTTTGACTCCCTTCTTCCACACGAATCTTTTGTTCATCATTTCCTTGTACGTAAAAAAAACTTAGTTTGCAATCGGCCAATGGAAAGCAATTCGAGATTCGGAACCACAATTGGCCAAACGTTCTCCCGGGGACCTGAAAGACAGATTTAGGTTAGTATCTCGCCTGTTTCTACACGATGATCCATAGTAGTCATGTGGCAAGGAGAAAACGAAAACGCTACGGCGAGTGATTTGACAATTGTTTTCTATCGGTATATATTAGAACGTATTTTCCGGATGCCTACCGAAAACACTATCCCAATGCCAAGACTCACATCTCATCCAGAGTGAGATCAGTCGATTCCAATGGCAACCCATTGTTCGGCGAAAACGCCATCAGACGCGAGCGTAAACAGTTTAGTCCTGAAGAAGATGCAGCTTTAAAACGTGGCTATGTTAAGGTATCTTTCCTGCCTTTCGAATTTTTTTTTCTTGGTTCTCAAGCTATCTCAGGATCGGAGTCGCAATTCCAGTTGACTTCCTTTTTTTTTCTTTGCGCGTCTAGTTTGGGACAGCGTGGAGTTCGATTCAAAAAGATCCCGTGTTGGCTTCTCGAAAAGCAACCGATTTGCGAGACAGATTTCGGAACGCATTCCCACAAATCTAGTGAGTTTACGGAGAAACTCCACCCACTGACTATTTCTCTGCAACAACTTGATTTTTGATGTTCAGCAATTCTAGTGCGGCTGCCGGTTATAAGCCTCGATCAAGGAAGGCATCCGGCTCGAATGTCTTCGATTTCCTGTCAGACGCAAATCAGCAGCATGGGACGTTCGAGGCCATCGATTTATCTGTCTACCCCCCTCATCCCTCACGCGTGACAAATCACTTACATCCAAACCAATATCAACTCCCTTCACTCGACTTCCTCAAGGCACATGGCGCAGACGCATTCTCTGAGTTCAGCAAGATGCTTTCAAATCCCCACGTGCCTATTGGGGAGGATATTGGTTCCCTTGAGAATCCCCAGCTGTTGGCCACAAGGATTAATTCGGCGATACCGGCCCATCTCACCAACACCACCCCACGGCCCAACATCACCACCCCACGCCCAAACGACACCACCCCTCGACCACGAAAGGCATTGGCCACAACCACGGCTGAAGATCTCGAGGCGGCATCTGGTGGCTCATGTAAACAAACTTTCCACTCACGTGTTCCCGTGCCGACTAAGCCTCCTAAATCCCTCCATAAGACCCAAAGCTCAATGGATCTCACTCAATTCTCCAACCTACATTTGGTCGACACAGGCCTAAATCTTGCGACAATACCCCATCACATCCCCGCTGATCCTCATCAAATCCCTTCTGATGCTCATCACACCCAGCCTAGCATGTACTCACCAACGCACACGGACTACCTAGAGTATGGCGCCTCCGGAACAGCGCAACGCCTAGATAATCATTTCTTCCAGAGTCTCGCGGCCAAACTGTCCCTTGGACCTGGAGGAAACCACGGAGATAGCGGGGGAAATTTAGAATTGACGGAGTCTCCGATGATGGGCCAATATGCGCACGATTTTAAAGCAGCGACAGGAATGAATGAAAATTCGGACTGGCTCCGTGAACTAGAGGTCGCATCCCAAACATTCCCTGGTGCCTTTGACTTCAGCGGGTGCACAACAAACGGGAAGATGTTCGAGAGTCCAGAGGGAGGTTCCAGCGGATCCTCGTTGATATCTTCTGATCCTTCGAAGGACTCATTTGATGATCGAGTTGTTTACACCGGAGATGCAAATCATTTTCATCAGTCCTCACCCACCTGTCATTCCTTCACATCTCAGCCAGCTTTGCCACAACACCAATCTCTCGTGCACTCGATGTCCACGCTAGCGCCCCAAACTCAAGAGTTTTTCCTCAACGGCCAATTCATGGAGAATAATCACAACCTGATTCTTGAACAGCTGCCGAACCAGGAAGCCAGAATGAGTATGGACCGGGGGCCCACTAACCTTCATCCTTGCCAGCTCGAACAGGCAGGTCGCATGTACCAACACCATCATCACGCGGAACTAATGAATAACGAACACTTGAACCAAATCACTCTGTGCCCTCCTCTTCTGGCTTCGGACCTCAACTCGCCCCTGCCCTGCTCGCCCACTTCCTCGGCCTCTGCTTCCTCTGCAATACATCCGTCGTCCTCAACCTCATCGCTTTCTGCAATCTCTTCCCCAGTAACCAATCAGTTGGATTTGTTGAATATGTAAAAAAAACCTGAAAGTATCTGGACAATTCAAGGATCAAATCTAGAGCATGCCTCACCTTGCTTCACCTTCGTTACGATGGGCTTCTTCTTTTTCATGAATTTCAGTTTTCACATCAACCACCTACATACGTCAAAGAGGAAACAACCTGGTCATATTTATACGTATAACCGTCCAACCACCCGACCTCCTCCCGCTCCCGAATTCACCGAATTCCTCAATACAAAAAATAAAACTCAAATTCCAAGCCTCTAAGATCCTGCGTTAATCTGTATCCTAAAACCATAATATTCCTTGTTGTTGGATTTGTGATTGAAAGTGGGTCCGAAAACTGACACACAGTTTCTGTATGTATGGATTGTACGAGGTTGCTCAATATCTATATTATTCCCCCTCTACTAGTCTTTCTTGGAGCGATCACATTCTTCCGTACCTGAAATTTTCCAGTCTTTCTTGGCTTTCGTTCTAAGGATATTTATTTGTGGGATCTTATTGTCTTTCTATTTTTATATATATTTCTCATCTTTTCTATCCTCCAATACGCAGTCAATGCTGGGCAAAGCGCTATACGACCCCAACGCCGTTGCTATCATCGGCACATAAAACAATAACCCTCAATCCGTAGTTAGTGCTATCCAGCAAATCATTGCAAGTGTTCCCATCCTATATGACTGTCTCAACAAATGTGTGTCAGTGTACAGTTCTTGTTGGGTCTTTTTTTATGTTGTCATGTATTTACTTCAGTTGCTCTACATGTGTGTGTGTGTGCCTGTGTTTTGATCCATACTTGCAATGCTGAAAACATGCCAGATTTTGTTGCAACAAGCTCCTTCGATCATCATCATATGACAACTCCCTTACCTCAACGAAAGTGGCTGAGAGACCTAAATTTCTGCATGAATAACTGGTGTAAACATCCAGGAAAATTGGATGGGAATAGGCAGGCCTCCTAATCAGGCTCATTAAGTCATGTGGCACTCAACATAGCGTCAATGATAAGCCCATGAAATCAGCTTTACACTCTGTTTTGTAAGAGAAAATCCTACATAGAGTTTGTGCTCCAAATCCACACCAGAACAAATTCAACCTCTTATTTTGTGCCTTTCATGAACATGTGAATCATATTTTGGAGGCTCTATAGACACTAGGGTCCAAAAATTGGGGAGGGGGCTATTTCAGTCAATGGTTCAACACTCAATATTTATGCCACATCTCATAAGCTTTTCTTCTTGTTCAAAACTTATCAAGACATTTTTGATGCAAGAAACATTTATGATCCATTGTTATACTCAAGAAATCTTTTGGAAGTTGTCAACAAAGAATCCACCCCTTCTCTGAAATCAAATATCAGTTTCCTGAATTATTGCATCAGGTTTGAAAATCCCAGCTTTCAATTTAAAGGAATTTAAAATAGGGTGTTAATTAACATACCAGGGTATTTCTTCAAAGACACCAGGTTTTGAAGCTGCCTAGTGTACAAAACTACTGTCAAGGGTTTTTTTTAAAAAAAAACACTTTGTAACCCTATTAAATTTTCCACATAAGTAAAAAAATCAAAAAAGGGTCTGAAATCACCAGATTGGAGAGAACAATCAACTTCAACCAGAAATGGATTAAATCATTGAATTCTAACTATTTAACATGTGGGAATGAGATTTCAACTGTCAAACCAGATTGTGTATTCCAATGCCCCCAGTAGGAAGAAAAAAAAATATATGACACACTCAACAAAGGGAGAGTTATTCAAATTCCTGAAATTAATGACAAAAAAACAATTGAGAGTTTTGGAACAAAAAAAAATGATCAAAATTCCCAAACTTTAACATTGGTGTAACTGCCAAGAAAATAGAAAAAAAAAAAAAAAATAGGAAAAAACAATTTCAAAATTGAATCTTGAACCCTTTAAATTTTAGGAAAAATCTTTTAAGGACCAATTATAAACACTTTTTTGAATTTTCTTTGAGATGTTTTTCAATTATTTTCCAAGTTCAATTTTTATTTGTATTTTCTTAACTTTTATTTTCAAAAAAGTCT
>SMGU01000762.1:0-20643 GCA_004348175.1 Puccinia novopanici
CATTGCCAAATGTAAGCTATTATTGGTGAATTGAGAGTCGCATGTCATTTCTCTGGATGGGGGTTTGCAATGGTGTAAAAAATTATGACGGATGAGACAAAGTGTGAGGCTTCCAAACAGCCACTGTCTGGAATAAAGGAATGGATGGTGGCTTCCAAACAGCCCCACCCAGAATGACGTTGGATTACCAAGGTCGTCATAAGTGGATTGTGGCAAATCCAAACCCTATTTCTCATTTGGCGCTTGGCTGTGAAACTTGATTACGATTGGGGACTGCCAAACGCAGCCTTAATAAGCACACAAGTGTTCCTCGTCGATCTGAGAAGTGAACCTGGAACGGCATAGGCCTCAACAGTTGTGGATAACCACTGGAGCATGGTTGTGAAGTTTGCAGTGTGTGGATTAATGCCTGGTCAAGGTAGGTCTCGCTTGTGAGGAGTGCAAGGGCGCGAACAACACATGATCTTTTGCTCTGGCAAAGTTGTATGGCCAGCCAGACCTTCTTCTCGTATCTCTCAGCGCTCGTCTTCCGGTCCATCCGCCCTCAACAATCAACACATTTGGGTCGATGCTCGACGTTGATGAGCAACTTCTAATCTCTTCCTTGCTCGTCCGTCTTTCTCAGTTGGTGGTGAAACCTGCCTCTACATTCCAACGGCAACGTGTCCTCACGATGAGTCCACCGCGATGAATCGATGCGTTTGTTGGAATCGCTGAAACTTCCATCACTTTTCTTTTCTTTTTTTTTCTTTCTCCTCAGTTGTAAGGGGCTCAATGCAAGTGACTGAGATGACACAAGATGTGCTCGTCATGTGCTTGGGTGAGGAACCAAGAGCATATAAAATTGCATGGACGTGGTTGGCCTTGACTCCGGAGGTTATGGCGCCCGGATGCGAAGGCGATAACCTCCCCTGCCTGTCTGCGGTTTCTTTTCTTTTCCTTTTCTTTCACTTCTTTTTCACGGAAGGCTGGCACGTCATCAGCGTCATCGGTTCACCGAGTGGCGAATGGTTTGAGGAGGAGAACTTGAGCAGTCGAGTCTGATCGCGCCGGGTGCACGTAAGCCAACAAGAGCCAAGTGACAGTGTGTAAAGCTTAATTAAGTCCGAGTATCGGATTTGCCGCTGACTGGCGTACAAATTTGTGATCGAAGCATCGTTATACTTTTCATGGGCACTCAGCTTTGTCAAAAACTATATTAAGCCAGCCTCCATCATGAAAGCCATGACGCAGAAACGTGTCCAACTTCCTCTGGGCAGGACACCTCAAGGGAAAGATGACATAAGACGCCCTTGCTGGCCAGTGGCAGCTGTGAAGGAAGCTGCGAAAGGGAAAATAAGGTTTGAGTTACTGGGATGATGATGATTCTGAACCATGTCTGCATTAAGGTTTTCGTGTTGTACAGTTCTCCAACAGGAATCCATGTGTCACGTTCGTCCATTTTGTTTCTTTTCTCTTTGATGACTGGTCTTCTGAAAAAGGTTCAGATTGCAAGCTGATTGGAGTATGACGCTCTGAGCTTGGCTCTGTCATGTTCTGCTAATACAACTCTTCCCATTCCAACCTTACATCAAATTTACATCCACTCCTCTTGGGTCTGTACTGGTATACTGGTTAGCTTTCGGGCAGCTTTCTACTTGTGAGGATGATGGATACTGATCATCTCCATCCCTCTTCTTGGACGGGGCCAGTTTCACAGTTGATGCCCGTCGACTCTCCTTCCGACCTGTCACTTGGTGCTCGTCTTTTTGAGACTTGTTGACCGAGTTGGAATCGGTTTTAGACGATATCATTTGGATGTTCGATCGTCTCTTGCAGGTTTTTTTTGGGTGTCACGAGACCCTTGTGACGCTTTCTTAGCTGTCTATCCAACCTTGCCTTTGGTACATAGACTTGCTTCCGATTAGGCCTTATCCTTCATTCTCCTCCTGCTCCCTCTCAAATCTCCACCTGGAATCCTTTGAGTCGATCGTAAAACCCAACAACCAAATCTGCAATCTCAAGCTTGACTCTTTCCCCTCCTCCCCTTTCGTCCGTCGCTCTTAGCTGTGCCTGTCCCAACCGGGTGATTACATAAACTATAGCAGTCTCTTAGTCTTGACCGTCTCAATCCTTACTTCCCCACCATCTCAGCTTCCCACCTCTTGCCAACCGACCATCCTCTCGGTTACCAAGTGCCCGCCTCTCATCACCATTACGAGACCCCCCCACCCTTCGCAAATCCAATATAAACTCGCCTTGACAAAACTTGTTTCCTCCTTAAAGACCCTTGCAACGTGCCCAGTTAGTTGACTCCAAACCATCCCCACTGCTATCCTCAACCAACCCATCAAAACCATGTCATCAACCACTCAAAACCTTGCCCCGATCATGCCCTTCATTGAACCTATCGAGCCCATCGAGCTTCCTTCAGTGTTCGGCCTGCAAACCTCAACCACCAACCAAACCCCTGCTGACACCGCTGACTCCTCCACAAACCTCAACCAGTCCCAACAGGTTTGCATTCTCCAGGTTCTCTCCACACGTCTTGTTTGCTCTAGCTTACCCCCTCATCTGCTAGAATCCTACCACTTGGAAAGGCAAGGCCAACACCCCTCCGCAGGTGACTGCTTAATTCAAGTCCAATCAACATTACATATTTGGTCTTTTTTCATTTGTCTAACTCGTCTGTCCTTCCTTTGCACCAAACCCAGAATGACGAGACTCAAGCTACACATCGCCGAGCGGCCTCTCAGGAAGAAGCTGTCATTGAAAAGTGGGTCCACTCTCGCATATGCCTATGCCAACTGCAATATTGGGTGATGCCCATACATGCTTGCGCTGACTTAGCCTTATGTTTTATTTAGGACACGCATGGAACTAGAGCGGAAGATTACCGAGCTGAACCAGCTTAAAGATCAAGTTGCGCTCATACATTTCCTCCTTTTCACAATGGATTCACTTAGCGCAAGAGGGGCAGGTCCTAATGTTGAATTATTTCATTACCAGCTTGCTCAAACCGAACAGCGTGAACGAGAGCTAGCCTCACGCGTTGCCACTTGACCTCTTGCAGGTAATTCCGCCATCAACAAAGTGAATCGAAAGAAAGAAATTTTCACATCAAGATGGCACTCACTTGAAAGCTTCAATTATCGCCTACTTGTCGATGCCCCCAATCGCATTCGGTTTCACATTGTCTTGAAGTTTTTACTGAACTGCTTTGCTTGTCGGCTATCTATTACAAATTGTGGCTGGTTGAGTATTTATTTCCTGAACTCCTTGAATCCTCTGCTGAACCTTCCGATTGACAAGTTTGCAGCCCTTTTGGCTTTTGAGTTTTTTTTTTTTTTTTTTTTTTTTTTTTCTTTCGGATCCTTTAAAATTGTTATCTCTTTTCTTTGCCGTTGGTCCGCTTGTTAATATTTTTTTCTGCTTCCCTACTATGCTCTGTTTTTATTCTTTCTTTGTTGTGCAACCTCACAAAAAATCAATCACATGAAAATTGCTCACTCCCATGCAGGGATCCTGACACCGCAAACAGGGCATTTCATGAACTGCTGAGCTGCTGTTAAAATTGCTTATTTTAATGTGCATCAAGAACTTGAGGAAGGTTTATGTATGGTGAGCTGCTTGCTGACCCAATTAAATTTTTATTTTATGGCAGTTCATGAACTGCTGATTTGACTTTGCTGATTTATGCACCTTTGCTGATGCCATAAAAAGGTAATTGGGTCAACAAGCATCAAATGGTGGGGTTTTCCAGTCAATCAGCTCACCCTAAATAAAATTTCTTTAAGCTTTCCTAATGCATGTTACAATCAGCAATTTTTGTGAGATTTCAGCCATAGATCAACCACTTTGGAACATCCCAAGGCAAAACCTAGACCACCTAGTACCTAGTGGTTGCCAGACACCCAAGGCAGTTCCCAAAAACCCAGACCACTCCTATGGGGTCCAGAAATCTAGACCACCCCTATGGGGCGGTTCCCAGACATCTAGACCAGTTCCTAGACTGACAGAAATGTTAGGTAAGCAAAACCTAATATCTAATTCTCAGAGATACCGACCACACTAATGTGTTTGTGTTCCCAGAACCAGACCCTGAGATATTCAATCCCGGCTCCAAGAACCCAAATCCTCCAAATTCATCTGTGGCAAAGGAAGGACATTGAGTTACTAATCTTTAAATTTAGCATTTGGAAAAACAGACCTGTAGCTAGATAGCAGTGAAAGCTGAATATTTATTTCCTGTAGCTGTGTCCACTCCACTGGTAAAGAACATAGCAAGTGTTAGTCTGCACATGGTATAGCAAAACAGAAGTATAAAATTCTTAATTGTGTAAGCCAGTAAGACTCAGAATAAGAGAAGAGTTAAAGCTTAAGCTTAATCTTTTCTTAAATAGGACACATACATGTCTGAAGACCAACTTGCATAAAAGCAGAACAGAAAACTATCCATAGATTGTCTTCAGGAACTTTTGGAATGATTTCAGGTATTTTTTCTTTGCTCTTTTTTATTTTCCCTTTACACTATCTGATTTTGAGCAATGAAAATTCTATTTGTCTCAATTCTTTTAATTTTAACAGCAAATCAGCAGTTCATGAAATGCTTTAATTGCTTGATTTGTGTTGAGTTTATGAACTTCTGGGCTCAATGTCTTGGTGGAAAAAGATGAGAATGGCTGAGATTGGGGGCAGAGAAAATCAAGAGAGAGTCTCTGGATTGGCTCTAGATGATGTGTGCATAAAAGGATGAGGAGAACCAATGATCATATTGCTTGTGTCTAGGCTAGTTATATCAAATAAATATATCACCAGATGGTAAAAATTTGGTTGTGAGAAAATGAATAAAAGAAGATTCAGAATCAATCAGGAATGGATTTAGAAAAAGAATACAAAACAGATATAGAGTTGGAGTCAAAGATAGTGGCTACTACACAGGGTTCAAAGACTCCAAGGTGCCAAGAAAATAAAATAAAAAAACATTTTTTTACCATCTAAATCAGTTGGGGCCCTTTAGAATAATCTGTCTGAGATCTATCAAATTGCCAGGCACAGGCACACACACATTAAGCATGCATATATTTTTTTTACTGATATTTCTTCTGGAAATGTGGGAAAAGCTCACTTTTAGAATCAATATTATCACTGGAAAATTAATTGTTCCACAAGTTCCAAGAACTCTTCTGTCTAAATCTCAGATGAGTGCTCTGATAGTATGATCACTTCAGCCATGGTGGAGAGGGGCTATAATTGCCTAGAACAGCAGAATCAAGCAAGTTCATCAGTGTTGTAATTTGGACAGAATGGCTGAGAAATGCATCAAAATAGTTTTTTCCAAAGCAAATAATTAATTATATTCTCAATTGAAGGGGAACAAGTGCCTTCTAAAAGATACTTGAGTTGGGGCTCAAGTGCCACCTCAATGATCAGAATATTCAGTATGTGGTGTTTATTCACTTTATTCATGGAGCTTAAATATACTAGATACAACAGGGCCAATTTGTGGTAATCAGCACAGTTCAATAATAAATAGAAAGAAGAAACAATTCTGTGAAACTCTATCTGGGAATGAATCACAGAATTTCAAAAATCAGCAAGTTATCTTTGTTGGAGATGGCCCTTTCTGCTCATTTCAATAGTGCAAACATTTATAAGGTATTTACTGTGTGTAAAAAAAAAGAAAAAAGTTTCCTTTTCACTACCTGAGAAGGTTGACCTCTTGTTACAGATCATCCTCTGCCACATGGTAAGGGGATTCTGATTTCACATTGAGCTCACTGGCCAGTTCTTGGAGAAGGGTTCCGTCATGTGGCTGTTCCTCTGTTGGCCCTTTGAAATAATTTGTTCAGGTGTCCATGTTTCAGGTGATGTACTGGGCCTGGCAGATCATCATCTGGGAAAATTTGGACACACATCTCAACATTGTTCATAATGTGCTAAGGTGATATAGATATAATGTGGGAGTCTTGTATTTATATTCACTCATTTCATCTCAACCAATTTTAGCTATAGTGAGTGCATCCCAGACTGACTAGGATCAGGGAAAACAAGGTGCTGGCAGCTGCAATGGTGTCTAATTGCTGCACTGGTAGCTGGCCAAATGGTAACCAGTGCCTCCTGATTTCCTGTAGCAATCAAGATGGGGTTTTCCACAATATCATACCATGAAAAATACTTTTTTCATTCTGGTCTCTGATGCAAAATTTGTATCTAGAGTTTTTGAATTCTCCTTGACTCTTGGATTGCGTGTTGAGATTTTAGTCCACATCTGCTTCTAGCTAGGAATGCTTCTGCTAAGCCTATCAGGTATGCTTTATTACCATATTAATCTCTTCTTTCCTTTTTCCTTACTGAAAACTATCCAATTTTTCCACTTCTCAAGCCCACTCAGCAAGTACAGAAGCCCCATTCAGTTTCAGCCCCCATTGGTTCCCTCAAAATTGAGTTCTGACACTTCAAGGAAAACTCAATCAACATCCTGAAGTTGATCAAGTTTTTCTTGCAGTGTTAATCTATATGAGGACTTTTGGTGGATGTCATCTCTTCCTTCAATACCTGAACTTGGCTTTTTAATCATTATATTTTGAGGAAGTTCAATCATAGACAAGAAGCCATTGGCTCTTGTCATTTCTGCTCTCACTTGATGTGCTCCAGCTGTAATGTTCCCCATCATTATCCCATCTACTTTCCCTTTAATTCTCATCATTTTCTTGTGGTACTTTTTTGCTCCATCTCACAAGTAAAGCAGAAAATGTGCCATCTTACAGTTATGTGTTTCCATTAATTGCCACCATTTTTTTTGGTAACACTTTTCTGAAGGCTCCCCAGAACACAAAACACTGATTTCATCCATGAGTTCATTCAGCACTTAATAATACCCACAAGTGTTTTTTCTCCCAGAAAGATATTTGGATTCCATTCCTTTTTCTTTCAAGCTTCTGCCTCACCCAATTTTTCTAATTGTTTTTTCATGGGCATACCTGCAGAAATGATATTGACCTTTTTACCAGTGTTTCAAACTACAGATTAGGTTTCCTTTTTTGTTCTTTTTTGACAGGACCAAGCAATCAGGGTATAATTTATGACTTGTTTTTTTCTTCTGGTGTTGATGGTTCTGGTGGTGAAAAGATTTAACAGTGACCTGAACCCGTCACACGGGGAAAAGCAATACATTCACGAACATTTTCCACCCCTGTTATCCAAGACAAAAGTCTCTCCCAGCCGATTCCAAACCCACCAGTGGCGGGATTTCCATACTTACGCAAGTCAAGATACCACTGAAACTTGTGGTGGTCATGATCTTGATCCGAGCCAGAGATCGCATCGCCAAACATCTCTTCATCAGCTTTACTCATCATCCCCTTTTGTATCATGCGTTCTTGTAACTTGCTAAGGTTCGATTCTCGTAGTGAGCCGCCTACTAATTCCCCGACTCCCGGAACCAGAAGGTCAAAGCATGCGACGGTTGCTTCATTGTGCGACGAGTCGATATATGATGTTGCTTGCTTCATGTAAAACGGTTTCAAGATAGCCGGATAATCAGTCACGAAGATAGGGCCTTTGGCGTAGGTCCCGGCGAGCCACTTCTCGTGCTCAGAGGCCAGTGGTTGACCCCAGACGATGGAGGGCAGTACGTTGGTTCCGGAGGAATGCTCCCGATGATGTGACTGAACGAGCTTGACTGCATCGGTGTACGATATGCGAGGCCAGCTTATGGTGGTAGAATCGAGTGGCTGTTGAGGGGCTCCAAGCGACTGTAGATCCAAGGCGGAGAGACTGTCTTGGTGAAGATTCTGAATGATAGACTTGAGCAGATTTTCCAGCAATGTCATCAGCATCTCCAGGTCTTCAATGAACGAGATTTCGGCCTCGAGCATCCAAAATTCGCCAAGGTGTCGATTCGTCTGTGACCTCTCAGCCCGGAACGCTGGACCGAATGAGTACACCCTGCCCAAACTGGCCGAGATAGCTTCCAAGTGCAGCTGCCCAGAGACCGTCAGAAATGCCTCGCGACCAAAGAAGCTCTGCTCACAGTCGGCATCAACTTCAGGTGTTGAATGAGAGATCTTTGGAGACGGATTGATTTGGCTGTCGGGCCTGACGGAAAACACTTCCCCCGCACCTTCACAATCGTTGAAGGTGATGATTGGAGTTTCGGAGCGAAAGAAGTGCTGAGCCTCGAGGAATTGAGAAGCTTCCCGGATCATCGTCGATCGTAACCGCATCAATGCGCTAATCTGTTGTGTACGAACGCGCAGATGAGGGATTTTTCGCAAGAAAGCCGGACTGTGTGTTTTCTTTTGCAGGGGGTATTCGGCGGCCGAGCAGGCTCCAATCAGAGCCACTGAGCGCGCCTTGAGCTCCTTTGATTGAAGGCCACCTCGACTCGAAACCAAGCTCCCAATGACGCGAATGGCACAGCCGGTTTGCAGCTCCTCCGAGTCCTTGGGACCCACGACAACTTGCAAGTGTTGGACTGTTGAGCCGTCAATCAATTCAATGAAGGACACGTTTTTCTGTTTCCGAATGGTCTTGATCCATCCACATGCTGAAACGAGTCCATCCCCACACGTTGGAAGTCGCAAGATTTCTTCGATCACGGGGAATAACGACCGGCTTGAACCAGGCGTGATGGTGGGTTCTGGAAGAGTAGATTTTTCTGCCTGGAATCATGGTATAGAAACAAGTCAGAAATAAGAGGGTGGACTGCCGAGCATCATAGAAATTTAGAAACCTGACCTGACCTGCGTCTGCGGTGGTACGTGAGCAAATTTTGCACTTTCAGAGACTGTACTGCGAGTGGACCAGCGGTGAAGTCTTGTCGAAGGTGGTAGATGAAGATTTAAGGGGGAATAGCGACAAGAAAGCTTGAGGGAGAGTCTTGTGGAAGAAGAAGAGAACATGGTCGACGCGACTGCAGCAGACATACGCACTGCAGCTGTGGCCCTGGGTCAGCCGGATAGTCCCACGGGGGGAACGGGGGGTACATAAAGACTTCCACACTGATTCAAGATATATGTAAACTGCAAAATTCAACCTTCACTTAACTGACTTCCCACAAGGATCGCAGGTTTGTCGAACGAGGAATATCTCACTGGAAAATTGTGAGCAGAACAATTTTTTTGAGGCAGCAGCCAGCTGGAATGTCAGCTTTTTGAGGCAGCAGCCAGCTGCAATGTCAGTGAGATGACTTATAGGCTTTATGCAAGTAATCCTTTGGTTTGGATGAATGGATTGAAATAAATAACAAATGGTCTCAATTATGAACAATAAATCTTAATAGTGGTGTTCAAAGTTGATTTTTAAATCACATTCTGCATAAAATCATGAGTCCAACATGACCAAATTACCAACCACATGAAAGTCGGTGATAACCTTCACTAGAAACACTTCTTGAATTCTTGGAAAATTTTATGATTTTATGTAAAATTGAGTTTAAAATCACCTTTGAACACCCTTATAGATGCATATTGATTTGTGATTTAATCATTCTGCTGAACATATTATTCCTCAGAACTACACTATGATTTTCAACAGTTTCCTGTAGGTCTGTTTTTCTTTTTCCTATTGAGTAAAATTTCTCCCTCTCATTTCTTAAATCACTATTTGTACTAACTATCTCAAGGTTTATCCATTGAATGAATTGTTATTTTAAATTTGTTAAATTTTATACCTTTTGACTCATATTATTTGCAGGTCATTCCACAAGGAGTAATTGACAGCCTTCCTTGAAATCATATCAGATTTTAATTATATGCTTCAATGAGTTCAAAACAGATTTGAAAAGAAAAAAGCCTCATAAAGACTTCAAAAAACTTTGGCAAGACAAATCTTCATTAGATCAAAAATTTAGAGAGAGGGGGCCACCCCATCCATCTGCCAATTAGGGCATCTAATGATGAATATTATGTACCTGTGTTTGGTGCCATCATCAATGTTAGTTTAATAATTCAGAATTAATTTCATAAAAACAGATATTTTCAAAATGCTGAAACATGTCAATGAAGGGAGCCTATCTCTTTACCCAAAAGACTTGTAACCAAACTTTTGACAGCTATAACTTGATGAATGGAATTAGTCATGATGAGAAGGTTAAATTTTTGTTTCCCATGAGAAATTCAAAACAGGATTATAGAAAAAAGAAACTTATGTTTGAGAAAAAAAACCCTCACCGCCATAAAACCTAACATGGTTTAGTGTGCCCTATTTAATATGTGATTTAGGCTAACTTTAGGCTACTGATGGAGTCTTATTTGAGATGATATTTTTTTTTGAGGGGTAGAAGAATTGAAAAACCAAAATATTACTTGGGATCACAAAAATGTACTCAGCATTATCCCTCTGGTCAAACTTTAGTAGTTTTCAGGGCAGGAAATAAGCTTGGAGGGCAGGAAAACCTGCTCACCCAACTTGGCCAAATAGCCAAGCCTGTTATCACCAGATGATTTTTTGATAACTTAACTTAAGCAGACAGAAGAGGGGAAGATTCATGAGAATTTGAAAGAGGTTTAAGGACATGATTAATGGAGGATATCTCATTGGAAGGGCTCAAAGGATGGCATGGAATAAAACAATGTTAATTGATTCCTAACACCAGGCCAAAAACAGAGGCAATGTGCACACATTGCCTTGGTGGGTACAAAGGGGCCCCTTTGTACCTGACAAGGCAATGTGGACTCATTGCCTTTGTTTTCAGCCAGGTGTAGGTTTCTGAATAGTGCTCAAGTAGACTAGATAGGAACAGATCAAGCTGTGAGTAGGAATAATGAATGAGAAACATACTATTGAATGCTAATTAGAATAATGATTTTTAGGGCCTGTAACACAGCAGTGGGAGTTTTTGACAACAGTTTTTGTCTGTTTTTATTTTTGTGCAATCTGAAAATGGGGAAAACTGTTTTGAAAAACAGGGTCAGAGGTGTTTCCAAAAACAGTGGGAAATCACCTCAACTTGATTTGCCCATGTGAGAAAAAAAAGCACCCTCTGGTACGCAATTTGAGATGAATTCATTTTTTACCAGGAAAATCAAATATAAAATAGGTTTTGTGTTCAATGGCACAGGCCCTTAAATACTGTCAATACTATTTCTATGTAGACTAGATTGATTTCTCAGTCACTATTCACCAATATTCAATGGCTTACATGCTTATGAGACTGACATACTGCCTAAATAAGAAAAAATTTGTAAATAGTTCAAACAGAGTAGAGAATTCAGGAAGAGGAAACAAGAGAATCTTGGAAAAAAGAAATCCTACAGGAGTTTCCCCAGCACTGTGCCCTTGCAAGTCCCTTCACTGACCTGATCGTACCTGCTGGGCTGTTTCCTGAAAAAATATCTCCAAGGAGGGGTTTTTTTGGAGCACCTCCCTATTCCAAGTGCCATGAGGTCAGTCAAGGCACTTGAAGCAAAGCACAGTCCTAGTGTTGTCTGCTTATCACTTTTCACCACTCTTGGCCACTTACATCTTCAAGTACAGTGCCTCCCTCATTGGCAACATTAATGATCATAGTCCTGAGCTTCCCAAACAAGCCTCAAGAAATATGTTTATTTTTTGTTATTAGTGAGGGAGCAGGAAGTTTCAGTGCTCTTTGCGGTCTACATGTACTTCTGGTTTTCTGGTTCTAGATTGGATTACTATTCAGCTTACTGCAGGATCTCGAGGCCAACATTGAAGCTTGCGGTTGCTTAAAGATCTCGGCTTTCAATTGTTTCCTTCCTTGATATCCATGTGGACAGTAGTACTAAACTGATTGTCGCCGAGGTGGAAGCACCCCTTCGATTGGCTATGATACCCTGATTCGCCCAGTTGCTTGGACTCAATTGGCGGCGGACAAAACTAGTTTTGTCCAGCAGGATTAAGCTCTGCTGCGCGGCGGCTGCGCCCGGCCGGCTTTATGAGCGGCCCCTCTTCATTGGCGGTCGTCATCCGCTTCTTTACCGTTTTCCATTTCCATTTCGCTTCACTCTTCCACCTGGTCTACTTCATCCATCCTATCCTCTTCCATCACTGAGAAACCAGAACTAAAACCTTCCACCGTTTCATGTCCGTTCAGAATCTAACTTCTCGCGGTAAGTCCTTCCCTCCCCCCTCAACAATCACCCCCACCTGCTGCATCCTCATGGGCTTGGTGGACTTTTTTTACCTTTCCTGTAGATCCCTTCGCCGATGTTGGTGACGATCAATTCACCTCTACTCAGCCAGCGACTAAAGCACCGGACTACGTACACATCCGAATTCAACAACGTAACGGCAGAAAAACTTTAACTACCATCCAGGGCTTACCGTCTGAGTATGATCCGAAAAAGTTGTTGAAGGCTTTCAAGAAAGACTTTGCGTGTAATGGCACCTTGGTTCCCGACGAAGAATTGGGTCAAGTCATCCAATTACAGGGCGATCAACGTACAAAGGTATCCCTCCTATTGGTCGATGCCGGAATTCGTCAGTCTCCCGCCCTTCCCATTCCCTCGCTAGCATCGTACTCTGACAACTTGACGACCTACTCTTGTCCTTCACTTTGCTTACCTCTTCGCTCTTTCATTCCTTCACCTTCCTCTCACCTACCTATATATTCTCTCTCACCACAGCCCGAGCTACCATTAAGGTAAACCATTCACTTCCATGGGGGCTTTCCCGCCACACTGTTGTGGCAACCTACTGATATTCTTTCCCGCTCTCCTCAACCTTAGATCCACGGTTTCTAAATCGACACAATCATCCTCTATCCTGCACCCACCCCCACTGCCATTCTTCTCTAGATACATAAACCTGTGCCTCTTATTGTCGAGAAGACACGGCCCCGAACTTGCCGAATGCAGATTACCGTTGGGTCGGGAAACACCTGGTGGTTTATTTCATTGTTCTCTTTCTGATTTCTCGCTTTCTATCGATAAGCAAAGAAACCAATCATCCTGTGTTTTTTCAACTTAAGGTTTCTTGTATCATTGATTTTCTTTGTACTGGTCATCGGTCAAGACTTCCAAACCCGAAGAAGTTGTTATCAGGAAGAGGTCTCTTCTTCTCTTCCCACACTCCTACTCCGGTGTCTGCTAAGCACGCAAGTCTTGTCTGTCGGATACATGAGCAGTTGTGATTTTATGCACGAATGAATTTATTAGCTGTACACACCATCTTGACCCCTCGCTCCCGTGTGTTTTGCCAGTTAAAAGGCTTCCGCCCCAACACAGTCGTAACAAGTGCTGGGTGAGCCAAGTATAGGATGCGCATACATCCGACATCCGACCGTGAGGCCAAGCCCGACTATAATACAGGCGACCGCACCTTCCTCATTCATTCTGGCTACAATGGAGACCTGTCGTCCAGGATGCTCTAATTTAGACTGGCTAAAACCAAATTCTAAACTTTGTTTGGTGATGGGAGCTCATCTGTCATCATTTTTCATCACCAAGCAAAGTTTGGAATTTAGAATTATCCCGTCTAAATTAAGCTTTCTGGGTGAAGGGAAGTCTTGCACTAGCAATAAAAATGCTCTTAGGAAAATCAAACAGTGTCTCCCCCGTGCCAACATGCAGTTGATTCGCAATAATATTTACACATCTTGATGCTTGTGGTTTGTCTTGTCTCTGAATAGCAAACTGACACGTCCTCCAAGCCAAGGACTAAGAATCTGACAGTTTCACAAAGCCACCTGGAAATGCGTGAATTGTTTGTTATGATTGTCAATGTGGTTTCTATAGAAGGCTATGTGTGTGGTGAATGTGGAGAATGATATTCGGAATGTCTAACCTTCCTCCAGGACCCATCTGGCAGAAGGTAAACAGCCACGGCTGCGGCAAGTCTAGGACTGTCACATGTGTGTCCCACATATGTGACAACACCCCCCCTCTCGCCGTAGCCGTCCATCTACGTACAACCAGAATCCAAAAAAAATGAAAAGTAAAGAATAAGAAAAAATTGTAGAGTGAGAAAAAAGAACGCGAGAAAATACTAAGAAAAGTTGAGAGAACTGAACATAATTGAGAGAACAGACAGAAAAAAACAGCAAAACTATAACAGTTAACCCATGACATGACGTCGCAGACGCAAGAATGTTTCAGTTGGCAAACATTTTGTAAAGATGTCTGCTATCTGATCAGCAGTACCCACCCAAGTCAGACTAGTCTTTTTCTGAAAAAATGCTTCATTAGTAATGTAGAAATCCCTATCAGTATGCCTTGTCCTCTTATTTGAGGCATCATCCGTCACAACATGGATGGCGGACTGATTATCACAGTGAAGATGTCCTGTAAAATCTTGTCTCAGCAAATCTTTCAATAGATGGTGTACCCATAATGTCTGTCGAGTTGCAATCCCCAAAGCCATGTACTCCGCATGGCAGGTGGATGAGGCCACCGCCTGTTGTTGCCTCGAGATCCAAAGTACAGGGCAGTTCAGGAAAGAAATCATGACCCCGTACGAGGATCTCGCGAATTCCCCCCCCACAACGCATCACAGAATGTCTTGAGAGGCTTGTCATCCTTATTCGGGTACAGTGTCAGCTTCAGATCCCTTGTGGACGCCACATAATTCACCAAATGGCGTAAACCTTTCCAATGCACGACCCTGGTTTTGCCGCAAAACGGGCAAGAAGATTCACCGCATGGCAAATGTCGGGACGGGTCCCTACCGCAAGGTAGCTGAGAGTTCCTATAACTGAAAGAAATTTAGTAGACTGGCTCTCATCTCCATCTGGATCAGTAACAGCATTGAAATTGGTTGGGAGGGGAGAAGTGGCTGAAGACACGCCATCCCATTCCGCCTTGAGCAACTGATCCGTCAATTCCCATTGTTGCAACACAAAACCTTTTTCGTCCCTCGTCACATTTAAACCTACAATGGTGTCAAGGGATCTCTTCCATTTTATCTTCAGAATGTCTTTTAGGTCAGCCTCTAACTTGTGCAAAAAAGATTCATCAGAAGCCGTTACCACACCATCATCAACATGCAGCCAGATGACGCCATGTTGAGACGGGTGACGCAGGATATAGAGACTGTTATCATATTGTGAAGGAATATACCCCATTTTGTCGAGGACCCCTTTTAAATGAAGCCACCAACAACAAGCTGCTTGCCTCGTCCCATACAGAGCTTTTTCAATAGTAGGGCATGTCCAGGGGGCACTTACATCCCTTCCGGCGGGTTGATCCAAACTTCTTCTTCAATCGGCAAATTGAGGTAGGCGGCTACAAAATCAAAGCTGTGGACAGCCCAGTTGTTTGCAGCTGCCACGGTTAGTAAAAGACGCAGAGCAACAAAAGTTTCAGTGGGTGCAAAAGTGGCATTGAAGTCAACACCTGGAACTTGTGTGTACCCCTTTGCCACGAATCGTGCCTTAAAACGAACACCGGAGCCGTCATCTCCTGGCTTGGTGGCGAAGACCCAGCGACCGTTGAGAGCCTTCTTGTCAGGCGGTTTGAGTCGCACCAGCCACACACGCATTTGCTCTAGATTGTTCAATTCAACTGCAATTGCCTTCGCCCAAGCGTCCTTTGCGGGTGATCTCATCGCCTGTTTGAAAGAAGATGGGACACTGATGGAATAAAAGTTGCAAAGCTCCAAAATTTTGTCAACAATCATTTCCTGGTCATGAAATTCATATTTGGGGGAGAAATCCCCAAGTTGAATCATGTTCATGACAAAATCTATGATGAGTTTCTTGTTCTGCAAAGGGGCGTCAGCTTTAAAAGAAGGTAAGTCAGTAGGAGGAGTCCCTGTATTTTCAGTAGAGACAAATTGAGACAAGTCATGATTGACAAAACGGGCCACTGCTGAGTCCACGAAACGGTTCTCATCTGGGATCCAGAACCGCCAACCCTTACTTGATTCAAGGTGTGCAACCACCTGTCCCTGAAGACCACAAGGATCCAGCCGCTTCCTTTGTTCGCTGGGGACATGCACATACGCAAAGGAACCAAAAGCCCGGAATCGATCAAATTGTGGTTTGATTCCGAAAAGGGCCTCATAGGGCGTAGCCTTCTTGCTTGCCTTGTTGGGAATCCTGTTCAAAACATGGCACGCCCACGTAAAAGCAAAAGACCAAAAGGTTTTTGGGAGTTTGCTGTCCAAGAGGACGGTTCGGCCCATGTCCTGAATCGTCCTGTTAAAACGCTCAATCAAACCATTTTGATAGTGGTGATAAGGAAGTGATCTCTCTGTGACAATCCCTTTAGTAGTAAGAAAATCAGCTAAGTTTTTGTTAGCAAATTCTCCTCCGTTATCACTTCTAAGAATTTTAACACTGGTTTTGACCTGTCGTTCAAGTCTGGTGATGGTCGACATGATAAAAGAGTTGGAGTCAGACTTTGCCTTTAAGGGCTTCACAAAAGAATACCCAGACGCCAGATCGCGCATTGTCAGAAGAAAACAAGACCCATCGATAGAGTCTGTTTCAAAAGGTCCAATCAAATCTACTGCCAAAACTTCCCCTTGCTCAGCCGGCCTATTGCTGGATTTCAGGGAATTGAAATGGGTGCTCTTGCTGATCGCACACACAGGGCAGTGGATCGCACCTGGAGGTAAAGATTTTGGCAAACCTAGACCGAGGTCCTCCTTTATCATTCTTTTGATATGTCGAATACCTGCATGAACAAACACTCGATGCCAGAATAGCAAGATCCGCTCATTCTTGGTCAAATCCTCTGATCTCCATAAAAAATTCTCACTTATGGTTAGCGGCTCTTTGAAAAGATCATCAGCGGAAAAATTTGGAACTTTAGATTTCATGAGAGAGACATCAGCAGAAGGAGAAGAGGTGGAAACAGGAATAGTAGAAAAAGGAATGGAATCAGAGGAAACAGAACAAGAAGGTAGAATGGAGTTAAAAGGAAGACTGGATGGATCGGAAGGGCTTAATTTGGCCAGTAAAATATTGACGTCATCGCCCAGAGTGGCGGTCTCACGTGTCGAGATCAGCGGAGCTGAGAGACACCAGCAATTCTTTTGTTTGTCGAGGTCACAAGTGAAGAGTAGGTTTCGCGATTTGTCGCTGATGCGGAACAAGTCCTGCTGATTGTCATAATATACCGACACATTAGCTTTTCGAAGAGCTGCCAAAGACAACAATGTTGATCTGGCATGCTCACAATAAAGCACCCCTTTCAGTACAATTACTGACCCGCTCGCCCCTCAGAAGAGAAGGTTTCCGACTCCCGTGATAAAGGATTTTCCGGAGGCGGTAGCTACCGACAAAGGTAGAGGTTTAGAAAGCAATCGGAAATTGTGGAGATATTGGTGAGAGCCAGTGAAATGGTGGGAGGCACCAGTATCAAAAATGGCTGGTTGAATCACTATATTTTCACCCAACGACATGTTCCTGAATTCGAGATCATCAAGATCATCAGGGACGTCGCCAAGCTCCACAAAACAAGCAGATGCACCTCCACTGGAGGGCTTCACTGATGGCTGATTGCTGGCCTCCCGCCCCTTTGAATTGGCGTAGCGGGGCCTGTAGTAGTCCACCATTTGCCTTGCCTGGAGTTGAGTCTGAGTCGGCGGTTGTGTGGTTTGAGTTGACTGCACAGGGAACGAGCTGGCAGGTGGAGGTTGAGTGAAAAGGGAGCCGACAAAAGTCGCCTGTGTCGGTTGTGCGTTTGAGCCAGCGAAAACCCTCGGCGGAAAAGGAGACAGGCCAGGGCCTCTCAGTTGTTTGTTGATCTGATTGGCTCTGGCCCTTTGGGGGCAGTTGCGAAGATAGTGATCGGATGCGCCGCATGGCCAACATCTGTTTGCCGTCGCCGCATAGAAGTCTAAAGCATCAGGCCAGTTTTCTTCAGGCACATCAGCAAGGAAAGCTTCAAAGTCGAAAACCAAATCATTGGCGGCCACCTGGAAAGCAGACGGCGGTGTCTCCAAAGGTTTCTGAGTCGAAGTTGATCCCTCTTCATGGATGTATTGTTGGCTACATACATCAAAGATGTGTACAAGGGATTCAAAAGAAGGAAGGAGAAGATTGGGGTCATTTTGAACCAGGTTTTCAACCCGGCGTTCGAATTCTTTCTTGAAAGGCAGGGAACCACGTGAAATCGCCGACTGAAGGGTAAAGCCAAAGAACGCGTCTGAGTGAATCCGCACGTTGAGACTTTTCCACTCAGTGTACCAGTCTTTCAACGTTGTGGTTATCCCCGCGCTCGGATCTGTCATCTCGACTGAAAAGGATTGAAATAGTTGCCAGATATTCATCTGAGCAGCCCTTGAGATCGACGAAAAAATCTTCTTGAGTGTCGAATGCATATCATGTGCTTTCACACATCTCTGCAATTCTGAGACAAGGGATGGGTGGACACTCCCCAGGACGACTTGTCGCGTGATTTTCTCAAAAGTTGAGTTGTTGTTCGGTTTGAAAAAGAAATCGCTGTCGGAAAAACTCAAGTGAACAACCTCCTGAAGCTCGCGTGACCACTCCCAGAAATTTTTGCCGTCCGACTCAAGCTTGTTGTCCTCGGACCAACGCTTGTTGATTGACGCAACAGTCCCGTTGATCATCTTGGACTGTTTGAGTTGAAACTCCGCCGCTTGATAGTCGGCTTCCTCTTGCGATAGAGTCTGACATGGCAGATTTTGAGCTGGGACAGGAGACGGCGCAGCGTTGACGGGGTTCGGAGCCTGTGTAGCCCTGGCTGCATGTGGAGGAGGACCACGTCGTTGAGTTTGTGCTGCCAGCGCTCTCGCAGCCGCAATAGGGTCCGATCCGGATTGGGCCGGGGGAGGGCAAATGGTTTCATCCGGAAGGCGCCCAAGAGACGAGGTACCCAGAACAGAGTTGAAAAGTTGGTTCATTTGCTCCTGACCATCTTCGCCGACAGAACCCGTATCGCTGATAGACGAAGCCCGCGACGCTGAACAGCTGGCTGTGTTGCCAACGTTGGACATAGCGGTGAGTGAGTCTGACGAAAGTAAAGGGAAACGTGCTCACCGCAACGAGAAGGTAGACAAGGGGAGAAAAGGATTGGGGTAGAGGGAGTAGTCCGCACAGGTAGTCTGAGGTATTTCAGTCACTGATATTGGGGCCAACCAATAAGAGTTATCCACAGATGGCGAGTTTGTATCACTTAATCTACACTCAAGATCTAAATGTGTGACAGGAAAGGAAAGGGAAAAGTCGAAGGAAAAATAACCGAGGCTACCAACTACGTTGCGGCAAAGCAACGTAAACCAAAACCTTGCCGGACGATTACACTCTAAACTGAGTTACCAGGTGTGATGGGTGATACTGAATAGGTTGAACTATCTGATATCGATGATAGATAAGGTGTAGAGCGAGAATTTTAGAGGCTCATAACCTATAGAAGGCTATGTGCGTGGTGAATGTGGAGAATGATATTTGGAATGTCTAACCTTCCTCCCGGACCCATCCGGGAGAAGGTAAACAGCCATGGCTGCGGCGAGTCTAGGACTGTCACATGTGTGTCCCACATATGTGACAACAGTTTCCACCAAGCTTAACTAACCCTCTCGAACGGAGGGGCCCGAAGGGCCCCGCGTCCCCGCGGGAAGCTCTCCGTAGGAGAGGCTTACACATTATTGCTGGTTTTTTGCGGGAGCAGAAAGGAAATTCAAGCATTTTGAGCCCAAAAAACAACAAAAATTATTGTGATAAATGTAATAAAAATACCAAAAAAAAAACACAGAGCGAGTGGTAGGCTAGCTTCTTGCGCACAATTTCACCTACTTATCATCACCATTAGTCCTACTATTACCAAGGTAGGTCTCAATGAAAGGAGGTAATAATTTGTGTCAACAAAATCCCAAGAGGAACTGTGGTGGTCAGTTCTGAAAATCCATCTCTGTACTCACCATGCCGCATCTCTGTATTTGCAAGATTGGTGAACCATGTGGTGAAGATCCTTCATCTTTTATAATGAGAGGGAGGGTTTGGAGCAGATTGCCAAGTCTCTTTTCAAGACACATCCGGCAGTTCATCAATGAAGGCAACCCAAGTCCCAGCAAAAATCAAGGCGGCTGATGACGAAACACTCAAGAGGATTGTGACCACCTGCGCGATGGAGAGATACCATCAAGAACCGAAACCGTTGCAAGTGGAATGCGTGGCAAGCCTACTCCGTGGCCGAAACACCTTCCTTCTGGCCTCCACTGGGTTTGGGAAGTCAAGAATCACGGAAATTTACCTTGACTTGCTTGCCAAAGACCGCCACCGCTGAGTCGTTGGGGTAGTAGTGGTGCTCAATCCTCTTGATGCGCTTGGTGACAATCAAGTGGCAGAGAAGGTGGCCGCGGGGTTTACGGCGATCAACTTGACACAGGCTAATTTTACGGATCAAGCGGCGTCAGATGTCGAGATGGCAAAGTACAACTTCGTCTATTTCAGCCCAGAGATTTTTTTGAACAACCTCAGTTTCCGAAATATATATTTCGGCTCACAGTCCCAATCCAAGCTTGCATTAGTAGTGGCTGACGAAGCCCATATGATCTACCAATGGGGTTTGGTAGATAAAGGCCAGCGTAACCTCAAGACTCTTGTACGACACCAGGATCAATCTCCCTTTCAACCATGTTATGGAAATCTTGGTGCCCAGCTCCTCACTACAGATGGAGCCCCTCTGTTACTGTTGTCAGCAACGTGCAGGCCTGTAGCCATTGAGGCCATCAAGAAAAGCCTCAAACTCCTGGATCATCACATTGACATACTTCGCGGTGAGCTTACTA
>SMGU01000763.1:0-17498 GCA_004348175.1 Puccinia novopanici
AAAACTGTTTTCAAAAACTCGCAGGTCTTTGGTACGGGCCCTACACCATCACATATCCCAACAAATATGCGGATATGAACATTTGCTGTATTGATTCATATATATATATATATATGTTTGTATGTATATGTACATACATGTGTAGACGGACACGACACACTTCAACATGAAAGCCCAGCAGGAGAGAAGCAAATAGAACCTAAAAAAAAAGTGAGAGGGGAGGGTGGGGATGACTTTGAATGAGGAATATTGTTATTACAAAAAACGAGAGGGCATGAGATTGGTGTAAATACGTGTAATGCTCAAGATACTCAGCACGACTATTTGAAAAGAGAGGTGACTCAGCTGAGATTTTAAAACAAAAAAAAGAGGAGAACGGCCGAGAAGAGAGTTTCTGATGTGAACTGGAGAGAAAAGAGTACTAGATAGAGAGATGACTTTTAACCACTGCACATCGTACAAGCCCCCGGGTTCTCCAACGAGCACATCAGCTTAGCTTGTTCCAACTCTCGTTCCTCAGCTCTCCTCTTAGCCTCCTCGAAGCTCATGGGGGCCTCTTCGGACGACTTGGCCGAGCCGAGACCGGAGGGAGAGAGAGGGCCGCCGGACCTGGAGGCCGCTGAGCCGGGCGGGCCATCTTTCGAGACAGAAGCTGGCGCAACAGGCTTGGTGTTGGAAATATCGTTCAAAGGCTTCATGCTCTTCGACGATCCAGAGGAGCCAACCAGCCCGGCACTCGCACTAACAAGCGTGGCGGCCTTGTTTGCCGCCTTGGCTTCATCTTGCAGTCTCTTGTCCACCGTGAACTGAATCGCGTTCGCTGCCGCTCGGGTCCGTAGGTAGTACATCCCTGTCTTCAAGCCTTTTTTCCATGCATAGAAATGCATCTACCAGTAATCACAAGTGGGTTGAACGGGTCAGATACAATCCAAAGTCGACGAAGAAAGAAAAAAAAAATAATCAGGCAACTCACAGAGGTCAGCTGTCCAAATGTTGGGGCTTGCAGGTGAATATTCAACGATTGAGATTGGTCAATAAAAGCCCCCCGGTCGGCAGCCATATCCAGAATAACCTGCACAAACCAGACAGATGGTCAGGATTCTGGCGTCGGCTAGTGCGAGAAGAGACGCACCTTTTGACTGATTTCCCAGACTGTTTTGTAGACAGCCTTCATCTCCGTAGGAATATTCGGAATGTTCTGAATCGAACCTTGATGTGCAATGATTCTGTTTTTCATCTCGTCGTCCCATAGTCCCATCTCGACGAGCTCTTTCAGTAACCACGGGTTGACGATTTGGAACTCTCCAGCCAAAACCTTCTCGTATAGATATTACTGAATCGAAGTAAGGACAGCATCAGAACAAAATTTACACAAAAAAGGCCTTAGAATGTACTTACGAGGTGTATGGTTCAAAGCACTCATTGAAGCCGAGGATTTGACTGGTCGAGGCAGTGGGCATAGGGGCGAGCAAAAGGGAGTTCCTGATACCAGTGGTCTTGACTTTTTCTTTCAAGCTGTCCCACTCCCACAAATCGGAGGGCTTAACGTTCCACATGTCGAATTGGAGGATACCTTGACTTGCGGGTGAGCCGGGGAAGGTCTCGTAAGGGCCCTCCTTGATGGCCAACTCATTGGAGGCTTCTAACGCGGCGTGATAAAGAGTTTCGAAGATTTGGGTGTTGAGTTTTTTGGCGGCAGCTGATTCGAAGGGTAGCTTTAGGATTTGAAAGGCATCAGCTAATCCTTGTACTCCGATACCAATCGGGCGGTGCCTCATGTTTGACTTCTTAGCTTCCGGTACCGGGTAGTAGTTGATATCGATTATTCTGTTCAGATTCCAGGTGACCTCCTTGGTGACTTCATGTAGTTTTTGGAAGTCGTATTTGCCATCAACAATATAAGTTGGCAAGGCAATTGATGCTAGATTACAGACGGCCACTTCGTCGGGGGCAGAATATTCGATAATCTCGGTGCAAAGGTTGGAGGATTTGATGGTTCCAAGGTTCTTCTGATTGGATTTCTCTGGGAAAAGAAAGACTAGTAAGCTGGCTGCTTAGTGTTCCAACAAGTACAAACACTTACTATTGGCAGCGTCTTTATACAACATAAAAGGGTTCCCGGTTTCTGTCTGAGCTTCCAAGATGGCGTACCATAGTTTCTGAGCTTTAACTGTCTTCTTGGCTCGGCCTTCTTTCTCGTATTTGGCAAAAAGTTCCTCGAATTCTTCGCCGTAAACATCCGCTAACCCGGGAGCTTCAGCGGGACAAAACAATGGCCACTCTTCGTTCTGATGACATCGGGTCCAAGTTAGCTGGGGTCTGAGAAGAAGACAGAAGAATCACGCTTGCCTTCTCAACTCGAGACATGAAGAGATCAGGGATCCAAAGCGCATAGAAAAGATCTCGAGCTCGACTTTCCTCCTTCCCGTGATTCTTTCTTAGGTCCAACCAGTCAAAAACATCCGCGTGCCATGGCTCGAGGTAGATTGCGAAGGCACCAGGTCTCTTGTTACCCCCTTGATCGACATATCGCGCCGTCTAAAGAGCAAGTAGGCGTTAGTCCTACGGAGATCGGTTAAGAGAGTTGATCTGACCGACATTGTTGAAAACTCGAAGCATGGGCACAATGCCATTGGAGTAGCCGTTGGTACCAGAGATATAGCTACCAGTAGCCCGGATATTGTTAATGTGGAGTCCGATTCCACCGGCACTCTTGGAGATCATAGCGCAAGTTTTCAAAGTATCATAAATCCCGTCAATTGAATCTGATTTACTGGCAACCAAGAAGCAAGACGAAAGTTGTGGATGAGGAGTTCCGGCATTGAAGAGTGTCGGTGAGGCGTGAGTGAAATACTAGAGCAGGAGCAAATTAGCAAGCTGAAGAGACCGAATGAAAATTGGTGGTAGGGACGCATACTTTTTCGGACATCAAGTTGTATGTCCTGATTGCCTTTTCGACATCCTTACCATGAATACCAACTGCTACTCTCATCAGCATGTGCTGCGGTCGTTCGGCAACTTTGCCCTTGATTCGGAGAAGGTAGGACCGTTCGAGGGTTTTGAATCCAAAGTAGTTGTAGTTGAAGTCGCGGTCATAGATGACAGCACTGTTTAGGGCCTCGGCATTCTCCTTGACTGCTTCGTAAGTCTCTTGGGATATCATGGAAGAGGGTCGACCATTAATTGGGTTTACTAGTGGCAGAGCAGGAAGCGAAGGATGCGTTAGTGATGATAAAGCGTTGGCATTGTTCCGAGCAGTTTCGCAGACAAACCATAGGTGTAAAGGTCTTCGATGACTTGACTAAAGAGTTTTTTAGTTTCTTTGTGAAGATTACTGATAGCGATCCTTGCAGCTAAGACGGCGTAATCGGGATGACGAGTGGTCATGTACGCGGCGGTTTCCGCTGCCAGATTGTCAAGTTCAACCGTGGTGACTCCGTTGAAAACTCCATTGATGACTTTCTTGGTTCTGAGTGGTGGAAGCAAGGCATGGCGTGTTAACAAGCGCACACCTCACGTTTTTTCTTTTTTTGAAGACGCATATCAAAACTTACATTTCAATTGGCTCGACGTGAACATTGTCTAGTCCGTAGCACAGCTTGTTTATTCGGGCAGTGATTTTATCAAAAGCAACTAATAAATGGAAAGGATGGAGGAGTCAATATTGCTGTGCGACAAGATCAGTGCGTGGATTTTCGAGAGCGCCGTACCCTTCTCGCGACGACCATCGCGTTTGTAGACCTGAGGATCGTAAACGTTTCAGATAAGGTTACCCGCGTTGTTACGAGGGAAAGCAGAGAAGGATACTCACAAAAGCCATGAGTATTTCTGCTTTGTTTCTGGTAAGACGGTGAGGTTTCAGGTGGTAGCTTGCGCTGGGATGGGGTTGTGTGAGAGAATTCGAGTGGTGATTGTTGTAGTTCGCAGTTGGTTCTTTGCGAAGTTGTTCGGCTGAGGAAATGAGTTTTAAATTTCGCGCGCAGCGACGCGTCGCGCACTCAGGCCTCGGTTCCCGGTGAGCCCGCGGTCGGCCTAACCCGATCGGGTGGCTGTCAGGGAGGATCTCTGTGATCCTTCCCAATGCGTAGGAACTGATTCAACTACGAACTCTACTCTACCTCTGGGAGGGAGGAGCTACAACCACACCTCTAGTCAAAGGGACTGGAATTGATAGAAGCCCAAACTGCTGCGATTCCCTGAGGGTAGATGAGAGTAAGAGAAATAGATAAGAAAAGGAAATAAGGGACTTAGGAAATGGAACTATTAAGTCCAAGAGCATAGAGTTAGTCAAGAATAAGGTCCCAATGGTCATGATTGAAAATTTATGTGGGTGTATTAATCTCTGAGTTAGAAGTCTAACCTTCTTCCTCAGGTGTATACACAGGGGTGACAGGGAATGACCTGTCACCTTATAATCACATATATTGGTCCTCTGGACTGCCGTTCACACTCCAGCCCTGGGGGCTGGGAGATTTAATTGTGCCAAACTTCTCAGTCTACTCTAGGCTACCAGGCATTTGAAATTAGCACTCACCCTGACAAACAAGTCACTTCTAGAAGCATACTTGCTGCAGCTGAATTAACCACATAGACTTGTCAAGGTTAAATCAAATTCAAAGATCTATTGATTCCATATCTAAATCAATGGTCGGCCAGATACCCTAACAGTAGCTGTAGCATAGTGTAGTGTTAGATTTTTTATGCTACACTAGGGCTATTGTTAGTGTAGCGGGCTTTTGTTGCCTGCTAACAATACACAAAAAAAACCTTGTTAGTGTTAGCATAGCGTTTGCTACCATCAAAAAATTGCTGCTAATGCTACCTGCTCTTCAGTATGGTGTTAGTGTAGACAAATGCTACAATAACTGTTAGTGTAGTGTTTTTCTATGCTAACATGGCCAGCCAGCCTCTTTGACCAGGAGGAATACCTCCCAGGCAAGTTCTACAGCCACTACGACCATAGTGTAGCCTAGTGTAGCGGGGTTCCACTAAGCTAACTGCTAGCGTAGCGGAGTTGCACTATGCTAACTTCTAGTGTATCAGGGTTGCACTATGCAAACTGCTAGCATAGCAGGGTTGCACTATGCTAACTGCTAGTGTAGCAGGGTTTGGCTACACTAACTGCTAGCCTAGCCTAGCAGGATTCTGCTAGCCTACCAGGATTCCGCTAGCCTAGCAGGATTCTGCTAGCCTAGCAGGATTCCGCTACACTAACTGCTAGCATAGCAGATTTTTTTCCGCTAATGTTACCCATAAGAGCATCCGCATTGGCACGGCTAAATTCCATGCTATTTCAACTATAGCAACAAACTGACAACATTGGTCAGGCTAGCAGACAATTTTTTGCTAAATCTTGCAGTCTTTGTTGCTAAACCATGCTGTACCTAGGACTACTTGTTGCCAACACTAAACAATCTTTATATCAAAAATCCCTTTGCATGTCCACCTGTTGACTAAATTCAAAGCTACATCAACTCTGATCTTGAGCAAAATCAATTCACTCCTGATTACATCATCCAAAAAAGGTTTTGGTTGAGTGTTGTTTGCAGTTGTGGGGAGGGCTGATGGTAAAAAATGTGGATGTGCCCTCTACTGCAAAATCTAGTGAAGCTACACTAAAAAAAAAAAATTGATCGACTGCCTGCAGTTGACATTCAGCATGCTCCAGCCAAGCTGCCATCCAAACTCCACATGTTTGCACAAGTAGATTTTTTGGAACAGTCACTGTGCAGTGTGCACAGTGACTGTGCATCCAAGCTTGGTTGAATCAATATTGAAGAAAGATTTGAGTAACACCTCAAGCTTCCTTGGACTTTGAGCATGTCAACTGCAGGAAGTTGAGCATGTTTTTCCCGCAGTAAGTGTTGTTAGCTTTCCTAGCTTTGACCATCACTGATGTGGGTGCTCTAAGTGTTGGCCATGGTTTTCTGCTATGCTACAGAGAAATTTTGGCAGCAGAAAAACCCCACTAACACTACCGGTAATAGCCAAAAAGAAATGCTAATGCTACCAGGAATAGAAAAAAAGAAATGGCTGCTATGCTAGTACGTTGTAAGATTCAAAAGTGCTTGTTAGAACCTTTTTATGAATTTAGAAAGGTATGATGGAGTTGTAAGCTCTGCCGTTCTATAATATCAGAAACCAAGACCACCAAGGTAAGCTTGGCAGATTTTATTGAAGTGATAGTTATTTATGTTCAAGATGATTGTTTGGTTGACAAAATATGTTGATTCTGTTTTTATGAAATGACTTCAGGGTTCAAGGTGATGTTTTAATTCTTTAATGATGGCCTTCTTGATGTTTGCTAAGAGTGGGGATTGAACCTAAAGGAATAATTGTTGAGTTTTCATGTTCTCAGAGTTGCTCTGTGTCCTTGTTCTGCTCCTCTAAACGTGCTTGTCTTATGTCTCTGCGCAAATCTCTGCTCTCTCCGCTCCGCACTCTCTTGCTCTCAACCTAAACCTAAGCAGGATATGACAATGTTCTCAACTCTAACTGTATCGCTCACGTTAGGGTTTAGTGTGCCTATATCAACTCAATTGATCTCTTTGCAAAAACCTCAAACTTGTCAAGACTGTTCCTCAAGAAAGAAGAAATTCAGTGGCTCAACTTTACGGCATCAAACAGCTTGTGTACAGTAAACCGCCTTCTCTCCTATCATTGTTCAAGACTTCAAGAAAACTCATCCCATACTTTAATCCTTTATCAGCCCGACTGCTCAGTGCTCGTATTCTCCTTGCTCAGTTACCTTAAACTCCTTTGTCTTACATCTTGCTGTTTGTTTCTTTCTCTTTTCTGTTTTTCCTTTTCTCTTTGTTATTGTTTTTTGACTCAAGAATATCTCATCTTTTCCAACTCTAGTCTTCTTCCAAGAAACTTCCACCCTTTACCTCATTGTTGAATAGACCTCATCTTACTTCTTCTTCTAGTCCTTAGTGGTATGCTGTTTTCTATTGATCTTCTTCTTCTAGTCCTTAGTGGTATGCTGTTTTCTATTGATCTTTTATTTCTTCTCTATTGATTCTTATTGACTTATTTTCTGTTTCTTGTTTAGTCTGGTTTTAGTTTCTTCACAATTTAGTCAAAACTGTTTGATACTTGTCATAGGCCAAAGAGAACAGAAGATGTTTGAGCTTGAATTAAAGAGCAGAGTATTCTCAGGGGCTTGGATCAACAAGGAGAGGTACTCAAGTAGAGCATGTCTCAGTGTTATGGGCTCAGAACCAAGTGAGGATTGCATTTATGATGGGGAAAAGAAGAAATACAATGTGTAAAGGGGTCCTGAGTTGAGGACCTAAGATTAAAAAGAATAAAAAAGAAATAATTGGAAAGGAGAAGAAAAAGGGACATTTTGAGCATGGTCAGAATTATAACAGAAAAAGTTTTTGTTTGGAATTTATAAAAGGAATTCAATATATATGTGCATACACTATGCAATATGGGTGATAATGAATAAATAATACCCCAATAATTGACCATGACTGGTGAGGCCCATGTATCTTCTAAACAAGTAGAGTTATAAGGGTGGTTCCCGTGGTTTACTAGGGTTTATTTCATCCAGAGATTCCATTTTTGATGTTTTTTGGCCATATCTTGAGTGATTGATTCATAATAAATTGAAATTTCAATTTTTCCCTTCAGAAATACAGGAAAACAGACCACAGCATAGCCCTCAAATAGTGCAGTGGCTCAGCATTGTCTAAATTCCATTTTATAAAAAATTTAAAGAGATATTCAAATTCATGTTTATTGAATTCCAAATTGGTGCTTAACATCATGAAATGTCAAACATAACAACATGGTTCAGAATTTTGGAAGGGGTTTTCAATTAAGTTTCTTGAATTGTGACAGGTCCCTGCAAAAGAAATATGTCAATCCTCTTTCATGTCCAAATTTTGAACACCATCATTAATATATAAAGGTAATTTTATTAATGAAGTAGATGAATCCAAGGATTTCCTGACTGATTCCCTTGGGAAAATAATAAGAAAGATACACATTTTCAGATAATTTCAAACCCCATCCTTGACCAAAACTATTTCCATTAAGCAGGACAGACAGTATTTCATCATGATAATAAATTTTATTTCTTTATTTTCAAACTAGCATGCAGCCTTGATGTCTTTGGATAAGGTTCTTTGTAAAAATGAGGCATTCTTCAATGAATAAATAAAATTTTCATGAATATGAGCTTCACTGTGTAATTAGTCTTGGAAATTTAATCTAATATTTTATCTGAATACAACAGGAGGTGAATCCAATGAAAAATCTTAACAGGGCCATGGTTGATATTTCACCTTCCATCCTCATGAGCTGATATTCTTTTTCTTTTGTGAGGCCCCATGTTTTTCCAATCTTGCAGTGCTGCTAGAAATATCATGGAGTTTATTGGAGCTTCATGCATCCATTCACAATGGTTCACAGTTTTTTCTTTTGTTGAGAGAGAGAGGGATAACATCTAAAAAGATGTAAGATCTGGGAAGAAACAATTTCTCCACAAGTTTTGCACATTTTGGCGCTGAATATGATCAGAAAATACCCATCAAGTTATCACATGGGGTGATCATTTTATCAACTTATGTTTTTCTTCCAATGAAGGGTGTTGAAATTCTGAGTTTGCTCTTTGATCTTGTCCTTTTATTTTTTCTCTCAAAATTGTCACTCTTTAATTGTGAGACCCCTTTTCTGCTCTAACTACTTGATCAGCCTGATTACGGCCACACTTTTGTCCCTTGTACATAGTCTACTTCAGCTGGCCCAAAAAGAGAGAATGAAACTCATCTGTTCTGACTAAACTAGTCCTTGAGGTGGCACTTGAGCCCCATCTCAAGACTTTGTGAGAAGTTACTTGATCCCCTCCTACTGAGTACAAGTCCTTTCTTCTGCTATTGGCAGAACTTATTATTTATTATACTCTTGGTCCTCCGTCACATATTCTTCAAAGGGGTGTGCAGTACTCTGATTGGATGGCAACCATACAAGAAATTTTGAATTCATCAAAGAAATACTCGACATGTCGTACTGCAGGTGATGTTTCATGGCAAGCATATTATTATTGATAAGCGGGTATGATGAGGCTCTGGAGTGCCAAGAGGAAGCAATTTGACCAGCTGATATGCGGACCAGAAATGGACAGTTCAACAAAAAAGTGTACTCCTAATTGTGGAGCTTAATTGATGAACTCAGTAGTACCCAAGATTTTCTTTTCAGCTAGATACTTGTGTGGGAGTCGCTTTGGTTGATTGTCCAAAGTCGTGACACGGAGAACCCACGAAAAAAAAAAAAGCAAGGCATACGAAAAGAGCGTGAATAATACAATACACTGTGGACGAGATGCACACTAAGCCCAAGACTAGGAGAAAAGAGAGACTAGGGATAGTGGGAGGAATTAAGACGAGGGGTAGGGCGGGAAGTGCGTAGAGGTTTACGGTCATGAAGCCGGAACTTGCGGCCGACGATTCGCGAGAGGGTGAGGCGTTCGACCGGCTTGTGGATGCCATCGAAGGAGGACTCGTAGGACGCAGACGTGCTGAGGGTGAGGGGAGGAATATTGGAATCGCCGATGACCGGCTGGAAGTGTCCCCATATGTCTTGGACGCGTAAGGACGGATAATCCAGGTTGAACTTGGTGAAGCTGATAGATTCCAGCCTGCTTTTCAAGCCCCCAGGGTTTTTTGGTGTTAGCTTCCTGGAAAATCCCATTTTCTCTTGGCGAGCCTTACGGCACTACGATATGAAGGAACTGACATGTTGGGGTGCTGATCGAGCGTCTGAGTGAAGCACAACCAGGCAAGGGTAGCCAAGACCAACAAGCAGTAACATTTTCCAACCTGGATCATCTGATCAATTTACCCCATAAATCATCGAAAGCAACAAGATGAAAGGTCAGAGACCCCGTGGGGAATAAGCTGAGAGGTGGAACTGAGTCGACTTACCCGACGTCGCAGGAGAGAAAGATCTTCCTCCAAGGCGGACCCGGGACCCTGTTGTATGCTTGAGAGTCATGCTCACGGTTGAAGCTGAACATGATGTGTGCGAAATAAGTTAAATAGTTTAACTATTAATCAAGTCCTAGAGAAGCTTGGGGATAGGTCTTATGATGGTGGCAGTAAGGGCACGTCTTAAGGAGTGACACCTTATCACATGTGGGCTGGAGCCATATGAAGGATAGCTGCGCAGAAGTCTGGATGAAACAGGTTGCAAGCAGGAAATGCGACGCTTCACCAAGCTGTCTGACTTCTTAACACAGGCTGTAGTGCTTGCGTTTAGAAATCGGTATCATCATTACCTTCCTGCCGTCTGCTGCCTTTGAAACGAGGTCTTCCAACTGACCCGCGCTTCTCATTTCCAGTCCCGCCCGACGTGTCTCAGCAAAGCAACTGTACTCCAACAGCCCTGACCCGTTTCACCCCTAAGAGATGTATGCTCGTTTACATATTTATCTTTCGCTGCCGTTGCACATCCTAGTTGCGAACAGCGATCCACATGATAAGACGATATATACATCTTTTTAGACACACAAAAATGACAAGCGGGGAATGCGTCGTGCAAGGAAGCGGGCAGAAAAAAAAGTGAAAGTAATAAGGAAATGATCTGTTTGTCATTTCTTTTCAAGAATCACCCATCTGATTTATCATTTAAGATGAGAACAACAATGGCGCATGGGCTTCCTGAGGGTTCAACTGGATGTACCAAGGGCTTTTAAGCTTCAAAGACATCATACGGGCACTTGCCAGCCGCCGTAGCGCCGCCATCATTCAAGATCGCCTGGAGTCAAAGGATACAATGTGTTAAAGGCGTGAGCCTCCGACTCAAACCCATCCACAAATATAGGAAAGAAATTTGGCTAACATTTGCAGAGATGTGTGCCCCCGCCGACTCGCCAAGAATAGAAAGACGCCGGCCATGTCCTGTGAAGTGGATTGAAAAGGAGGCAAAACAAAATTTTAATATATTGGGAGAGTTTGGATGGTCTGGTCGCTGTTTCGGCTCTTCCTATGATCTATGTGATGCTCAGCTCACCTCTGCCCCTCCCATGCGACCCATCGGATGCTTGGTGTGGGCTAGATCCTTTGCAATGTCCAAAAGCTCAGAGGTCATGACAGACGGAAATATACCCTAGAATTCATATAGCAACCATCAACACCTCCTCGATTCAGTTGTTTCAAACCCAATCCGGGAGGCAATCCTGCCTTCATCTGATGCAATGAATATTAGTTTAGATAAGATAAACTGACTGGACAAATCGCATTGACGGTGATAAGTTTGGGCCGAGGGTGACTGCCAGGTTAGTGGACAACGAGACTGCTGCTGCTTTGCTGCTGCTATCTAAACTTGTTGATCGCCAGATGAATCGATGGCGGAATTAAGAGTCAGAAGACGTCTTTCGGCACGGGTGCTATGCATCATAAGTAGACCCACATGGCCAGATTCCGTTATCTCCAAAGACGCTGTGGTTGTTGAATGCCTGTACCGATGCGATCACCATCACCCTTCCGGATCTATGGATGGTTAGCACAATCATAGATCAGGTAAATCAGTTTATATGCTTTGCACTCCGTTTCAATTTAACCTCAACAATCATACAGCTGACGGTCTTACCCAGATTGGTTGCATCCTTGGCCAGTAAAGGTGTTAGCTCAGACGTCATATAAAAAATCGACTTGACATTCAGATCTGGGGACGTGGTCATTGGGGCGAAATGTAAGTGTTGACATCAATATTTCATGATTAGATTTATTCACTCGGCAGAGGAAGACTCAACTGAACGAATCATCCCAATCTTGCCAATATGCAAATGAACCGTCGTGATCTCAGTACAGCTTCAACAAGGAGAAATGAAGAAGCTAACCTTTCTCGGGATACTGATGAAATTCGCCGGCGATTGCGGTACCGGAGTTATTGACCAAGACGTGAATTTTATCAAATTTCTTTTTCAATTGGTCGCACAATTCTGTGCAGCCAGCCTTAGTGGATATGTCGGCGCAGATATACTCGGCCTTGCCGGTACCAAGCGTGTTCAGTCGCTCGCAGGTTTTGGAGAGGACCTGTACAGTGGGAGAAAACAACGTCGGCGAAGATGTTCTTATGATCCTGCCAGAGTCTCATGAGGATCAAATATAATATCACTGAATAATATTACCTCTTCCTTGCGCGCCGCAATCACAACATGTCCTCCGTTCACCACCCATGCTTGCGCCATCACTGCTCAACAAAGCAAGCCAGTCATCAAATCAGGATTGCCATGTATAAACAAACAATCTCGGATAAAATACTAGCGGAACAACAAGAAACAAGCTACGAAACTTTCACCCAGGCCCGTCCCCCCACCAGTGATGACGGCGATACGACCATGGACCCCGAACAAGTTCTGGATGAGGAGTGGATTGGAGGCGGGGTCGGTGGGTGCAGATTGTCGACTTTGGATTGGTTCATGATGATTTTTTCGGTTTTGACTCCAGGGGGGACGCTAAGCTTCCCACACACACACAGTCAACGATCGGTGTTTCCTTGCAAAAATTCGTTCTCTTTTAGTTTGGTTTTTCTTCCCCTGATTGGGAGGTGTCACCAAGCAGATAACCGAATTACCAAGTTTGGCTGGGTCGTGCACTCCGGCAGGCATTAGGCGAGTGCACCGCGGCATGAGGGCCAGGGTCTTTCCATCCTGTCGCACGCGCCTCCCTAGCTGCCGTGACCTGCGCAGGAGGAAGACGGTGTCTAGACTCTAGTATAACACCCACATGGGTGACAGGAATACGTGCGCAAGCACCCACTCCCACGCCACCCGCAAGTGTTCTATCCCCTGCTCAGCGCCTCCGGTTTTCTTCTCATATTTTTTTTCTTTTCCGCTCCCTTTCAATCTCTTCCTGTTTTATCAACCAAGTTCCACGACTCCCCGACACACCATGGTAGAAGACATGATGACGAGGACTTTGTCCATGAGGTCGGAAGCCGCAAGGATAGGCGAGAGCCAAACGAGACGCGAAGACGACAACCTGGCAAGCCTCCTCGCCCCCAACGCAGAGCAGGGCGAGCGTGAGAAAATCATCCTGCCGTAGGCTCCGGCAGGGATGTCCCCAGAAGCTAATGCAGCCAAGCCCAGTTCACTTCGGGCTTTCCTCAGCAAGGTCCGATTGAGGTTTATCCCCTTGCGCCAGCCAATTTGGTTGGGACACCTTGCTGACGTATAACTTCAGAAGGGTTAAATTAACCCTAAGTGAACGGGCTAATATAATGATGAATTACCTCAGTACCCCAGAAAGCTTCCCAGAGGGGTTGTTGAAAAAGGTAGATTTGGGCCAAATTCATACCTGATTTCTGACCCATGAATACCTTGTTCAAGACTAGGTGAGCAAAGGCGCGCACCGCCGTCTGGGCGCGTGCTGGGCCCGACTATTAACCTCAAGTCTCTTGGCGTAGTACCAACGCCAGACGAACTCCGCGATGCTGAGGCATCCAAGTCCCCTGGGAAGGAGAGTGCACGAGTCTGGGATGCCGCCACTGCGGCGAGAACCGCAGGGGACGATCTCTTGGCAGAAATACTGTTCAAAGCGCATGCGACGATATCAGCCCCCAAGCCTTCCGAAGTAAGGCTTCCTCTGTCGCACTCTTTCAACCGTAATGGCGAAACGGACCCGGAATGACAAGAAGTTCAACTGTGAAGCAGTTCTCATCAACATGTGCTCAGTTCCAACTGCACTAACATGTGCTCAGTTCCAACTGCACTATCGGCAGCTGGAATGCTAATCATCTCCTCCGCCGTCCGCTCCACGACTCTTCAAAAGAGGCTGGAAAACCCATCGGAAACAGCACAACTTGAACAGGGTTTTGTACATGCTGAGGGCGAGCAGCACGGAAAGCGGATACGATGTGTCAATGAAATCACGGCCGCCTGGTCCTGACAACCTCCTGAGAATCGCGGTAAGGAAAGATGAAAGGGTTTCAATATCGATAATACCCTGGGCAAGTAACACAACTAGAACTCACAGTAGACAACCCGTTGTGCACCATCAGATGATGGGGGCAGCTTTGGATCGCTACCTTTGCTCCCGCAAGCCTACGGATCCCCTCATTCTCATCGATACTCTATCTGTTTTCTTTTTCCTAGTATCCATCTTTGCTTACAAACGTACTGCCAATTAGCAAGCTCTTGTTGGAAAAACCTCGAATCCACTTCCTTTTTTCCGAGTGTCATTCTTTCCCATTGTTGCATCCATCCATTCATCCTTCTTCATCCTCCTCCCCTTCCCCATCCTGTCCGGCACCCAGAGAAAAACACAAACAAAAGAAAAGGAACCCGAAGAAGTATCTTCATCCTCAACATGATTCCAACAGGAGCATTGTTGATATTGTCAACAATCCTCGCTTCGGGTATGTCCATCCAAATCACACCTTGAGCTCATTGAGTACCCATTACTAACACAAATAAATGTGAAAATTTACAATCCAGCAATGTTGAGTGACTCTTTCCTTTCTCGAGCAGAACTAAATGCGTACGTATACTTATTCCGCAACGCTATCTTGATACTTTGAGGTACTGTGCTCTGACAAAAAAATCCTCGCTAATGGCCTACAATCCTGTCGACAGATTATCTACCGATGAGTCAATAAGAACACGGTCGATCCACGAGAGGAATCCGGAGGAAAATCCAGTCGCAGGGAGAAACATTACTCTTGGCGGAAGGAGCACTATACCCGCCTTGGGCAGTGGAGATCGATCAACCCCCTCATATTTAGAGCATAGACGTTCACCTGACAGAGACGACATTGCCACCCTCCAGGGACGAGATTATGGCGTCGGGGACTTGGACTGGGGGCGGTGTGATCGCCGGCGGGCCGGGGCCGGGGGGTCTATCGGCCTTGGGGAACAAGTTGGTGCGGGCCCCGGTGTAGAAGCAATTGGAGGCCCTGGTTATCTGCGAGGAGGCTACGACGGCAGCAGTGGGATCAACGGTCTTGGCTATGATGCTGGCCTTGGTACCAACGGTCCTTACTACGGCGGCGGCTATTTCTCTTACGCTACTTCCCCTTCTGCGCTTGCACTCCATGCCGCCTCTTGTTCCCTCCTATTTACAATAATACTCACATGTTATTATTCTTGAAATTCTGAAACTTTTTTTTTTGACAATCAACTTGGATGTCATCTGTAGCTCCTGCCTATCCTGTACATACATATATTTATTCCCTTCTCACTGGGAACCAACGATTGCTTGAGTACTTGGTTCAAGACTAAGCAATCTACTTTTTTTCTGGCCTGAAAAAATGACAAAAATATGTAGAAACCTTAAGGCCAATAGCTGATTTCAAGCTAGTGGTCCTCTGACAGCTTAGACCTCCTCAATTGGATTTGTTTTTTAGATCAACTGGACTGAAGCTCAAACACTTACACATAATATACACGGTATTTTCATAGCCCTATGTAGCATCCAAGGAATTTTTTTAAAAAAAACAATCAGCTGTCTACTGCTAATTTAAATGAATAGCTTCATAATTAAGGTCCAGGAAGGTTCAATGTACAATATAGTCTCCAGATCGGACACTTGTCTATATCTGAAATCTGTGTCCTGATGGAACAAATGATACCCCATGGTACCTATTACTTTCAAACCCCAAGATAAGGATTATCTAGAGCATAGCACAAAAATAGGTTCTCAGCCCTATTCAGTAAATAATCCAAAAAATTACAAATTAAAAAGAGAAAGAAAACACCAGTGTCACCCAAAATTTCCCAAAGATTAATAAAATCTTGACTAGCCACAACCAAGAGAGCTTATACAGACTGCAGTGGAGCATGAGAAAAACCCAAGAAACAGCACAGTTCTGGGTAGATGATGCAAATATGGAAGAAAACACATAGGATATATATTCTTCATATGGGGATGAGGCAGGCATTCTGTGCAGGGTTCAAAGAGACCCAATTTGTCTGTATGTAGCAGATAGTCATATGAATTTAGAATTTGTCTTCAAAAGAAAAAAAACTAAGGTTTTAAAATGCATTAAACAAGATAAATCTTGCAGGGGCAAAAGCAGCTAGCAACAGGGAACAATAAATACATGATGCAAGAAAAAATGGCGAGCATGTTGGGACCACATCATTTCCTGAAATTTCATGAAGGGCCTCTCTTCAGCCACAATTTGGATCAAGAACATGCCAAACCATGTTTATTACCAATCCAGATTGCCTGATGTACACAGGCTATGTGAACCTAGATTCCAAATTTGGTTTGGTGGCATGAACCTGACTGCCATCATTTTTCAACAACAAAGTAGGTCCAGATTAATGATTCTGGGCAACAGGAAGTCGTCCACTATCTAAAGACAAGTCATGAGTCAAAGTACATGCTGGAAACAATACATTTCATTCACTTTCAATCCAGAGAGAGGAGACAGGAGATGATGGGTGTCAACTGAGATGAGAACAATAAGAAGGGGGTGGTATGACAAGATCAAGAAGTATATCCGCTTCTGTTCAGATAGAGGGAGCACAATGAGAATGTCACATGAGACGCTTGCCAACCAGCCAGATCTTGACAGCTTGCAAAGAGGGAGTAAGAAAAATAATAATAATGAGACTATGTAGTGCCGTTTCTTTCTCTCTCATCTCGTTCTGTTCATCAGAATGATGTTTGTCAAAGGATTTCTTCTTTTTTTGTATTCACGTACAAAGAAGTATTCAAAAAAGTACAAGCGTTTGTAAATTATGTGAGTTTCCCATACGATCTACGACTTAGTTGCTGCGTTCTGGGTCTTGAGTCGAAACATAGTAGGGCGCTCGAATGTATTTATGAAGATCCTGTGCAGAATACCAATTCCAAAAAAAAGAGAAAAAGGCAATCAATATTAGTCTTCCCTACTCTTTTGTAGAAAAAGGATGCAGTTGAGGGACGGAAGGAAGCGGGCTTACCTTGATCGTTAAGATCCCAGCTAATGAGCCATGCGAGGTAAATAACATATTCCTCAAGCCCTATCATTTTTCGGGTTCAAAATGTACAAACAAATAACAATAATGATGATGGGAGGAATATTAGTTTTTTGGGAAGTTTCAAGAATAGAAGCTCAATGAAACTTCAAAGAAGAGGCAGAGGGGTAGAGGACGGAAGGGATACGGACGAGTCTTTGAAAGAATTGCAGGACGATCTCGATTGGAGTTTCAGGTTCTAAGGTGAGCGGAGCCTTTGGGAAAGAAGAGATGTTCCATGAGTCAAGAGAGAAGGATGGGTGGCGGGGAGAAGAGCGGACGGACCTCGTCGACCCATTTATTCAGGTCAATGAACCCTTGTGCCGCAGGCCCAGCTATCTGGTCAAGCTCCTCCTCCCCACTAGATAGTGGGCCAAGCGTCGATCGACTCGTTAAATGGGCCTTGGTTGTCACCGGCACTGTCGATGGATCTAGATGCTGGTTTGAGCGAAGCGGAGATGAGGAAGATTTCGTATCTAGTTTTGCCTTCAACTCGTGATTCTCTTCATAATCATAGCTTGTTGATCTGGAAGTGAAGAAT
>SMGU01000769.1:0-17174 GCA_004348175.1 Puccinia novopanici
TAGACATCTTCACCCTCTCTTATACACACTCTGACATCTCCCATCATATCTGCATATTCTACATGGTTTTAGGCCTATTTCAAAGAAACTGATCTTTTTAGATACTGCTACACTTGCAACTAAAACTCCCCGCCCCCCCCCAGATATCAATCTCTCAAAATCCATCTTTGTTTTTTCCATAATTGAGATTGCTCTTGTTTGTGTCCTTCAATGTAAATAGAGCCCAATTATAAACACCTTTTTGAATTTTTTTCCAACCACTTTTGAAATCTATTTGAACTCCCTGTATTTAATAGAATTTATTATAGTTAAGATCTCAAATCTGTTTCAAAATGAGTTTAAATCACATGTGCAATTATAAACAATTGCCCCTATGTTAGCTGTTACCCAAAAAAAAAAGAGCAAAAAATTGGAATCCCCCATCCCAATGACAACCAATGATCTGGTCTTACATATGACATCCTAAGCAGAAATCTGGCATTACATTTTTTTTCAAACATGCAAAAAGGGACACCATCTACATCCAAGTCCTGTGTGTGGCACTTGATCATGGCAACCATTGGGAGCCGTGGCCCAATGTTTGCATTCCGCTGGTCTGATTTGTTGAATTATTTAGGATGCCCCTCACGGATTTTGTTTGGCTGGCCAACAAGTTCCATGGCAACCTTGCACAGGACTCTCTTGGTCCCAGTCAGCCACTTAGTGTCGAAGTACAAGTTGGAGTGGGCCTCTACCTCCTGGTCCATGTGTGAGCCTGAGTGTCAGCTTGCTACTATGTAGAGCAAGCCAACATAGTATTCTCTCATTAAATAATAAATTAATTTAAAAACATACTTTAAACAAAAACTCACAGTTGGTGCAATAAATCATAAAATATTATTGCACCAATCACCATGAAAAAACTAATGTCACATGTTCAAAGGGTCCCTTTGTAACCTAGTATGTTGCTTGATAGCAAGTGACACTAGTTTTTTCATTGTGAATGAATTCTATGCATAAAATAACCTAGGATCACTCACTATACACATAACCATAGGATTGACCCTTCACCTACTTTATTATAACAAAGGAAAAACTACTCTAATAAAAGAATTATCTACTCAGATATGTCACAACAAAGTTCCAACATTACACAGACATGTGAAAGCCATTTAGACACAAAATGAAAATACACAGGAAACTTGATTACAAGCTATAGAAACTTGTAGCACCCTCTACATAGTTGCTACATGTCTCTAAGTGTACCAAATGTGCCACAACAGTACAAATATGAATTCTATACTAGTCCTGTACCAGCTATGAGAACTTGGAAGCACCCAAATAGTTCCATAACAACTGCTCAGACTAGTAATAATTCTCTTAGTACAAATAACCACATTGTGTGACAAGCCACAACATGTGACACACCATATGGTACTATTTTAGCCACATTTGTGTACTAGTTACAGCCACTAAAATACAGTAACTAGTTCAAAACGTCTGAGGGGACTCTGGCTTCTTCCCAAATACCCCAGAACAGTGGTATCAAACCACAGTGTGTGACAAGCCACAGCATGTGACTCTATTTAGTCAATATTAAGTATTACTACTGTCTAATTACAACCCTGATGGTACTTTAGCTAGTCCAAACACTTTGAGGGGACTCTGACTTTGTCCCAAAGGCATCAGAACAGCCTTAAAAGAGCTCCCATTTCTCCCCTTTGAAGGATTCCCCAGCTCATTTCAGCCTACAGCTTATTCAGTACTTGCCACCAGTTGCCAATAACCAGTTTCCAGCCTTATAAGCTTTATCAGTGAGTTCCAGCCCATTCTCTCTTTGTCACAAAAGCTCCTCCAACCATCTGGCCCTTTTGTGCTTGGATTAGTCCTGTAGGAATTATTATATATCATAATTCCTACTACCTTTAATTCTTAAATATCCCCTGGGAACTTAAAAACCCCTGTTCTACAGGCCCCAGAATCTTCAAAATACCCCTGTAACCCAGGTCTTGACCCCAGAGGGCACCTTGAACACCCCTGCTTGCAGGCCCCTCTGTGTTTTCCTACTTTTTGGCTATTTTTTGGCCATTTCTTTTATTATAAAAATTAATAACCCCTTCAAAAATCAACCAAACCTTCTTAAAAACTTGATATATATCATTTTCAAGGTTTTACTCGAATTCTTGTAGCACTTGTAGCTAGAGGAATAGTTTTCCTGGAATTAAGTGTGCTCACAGCTCTTGGTGCCAAGGTAACTACTGAAGATATGTAACAAGCCCTGTATGTTAGAATTCTGAATTCTTCTCCACTCACATATCTTTTAACTCTCAATCCAATGATCACTCTCCATCAATCCCCCCTTGTCATTATTGATTCTTTTATTATTAATTCCATCAAAATATTTGATGTTGTTTCCATCGTTAATTGGTTATAATGCCTTCTCCTATCAATGAATATTCTTTTAAGTTCTTTTTTTGATTACAGATTTGTAATGCCCTTTATATTTCCATTATTATATTACAATGACCAATCCATATGTTAATCTCATCAAAAAAAAGTTAGCCAAGAGAGAGAAAACAGGGAAGAAGAGAAAAAAAAACTTGCTTCTTTGAAAGGCATTGCCAGATGCACAAGGTCTAACTTCATTAATTATTTTCAAAGTTTGGAAAGGTGTATATTTCAAATTTTTACCAGTGGCAGGGATATTAGATTCTGTGAATCACAAGCCTATAGGCTGTTCATTATCTTGTGGCACCATCCCCCCTCCCATATTCACTGCTCTTTTCTCTTTTCCATCTGCCCTCCCTTCCTCCCCCCAGGTCCAAATCCCATAAAAAATACTTGCATAGTAATTAATATTTAAGTTAACAACCCAATATGGCTTATTATCTTGCTTGTGAAGAGTTTCTAACCCCTTAAGGCCTTTCAGATCCCCATTGCATCTTGTTACAGACAATCTTACCTTGTCTAGCTACAAATTACAGACCTTTTTTTTTTTTTTAAGGTGCTTCAAGGACATGATCAATGACATCCTTGAACTCACATCACAAGTGACCAACCCTGATTCTTGCCTGCAAGATTTGGTGAATTGGCTTGTTCAGTTCAAAAAACACATGGAAGACATAATCTACCACATTGATGAAGATAAACAGGACCTCCTCATCAAGTCTTGAAATGATCTCTTGGCTCCATTCCATTGGTTTATGGACCTACCAGGTGTATGAACTCAATGGGACCCTTGCTGTGTTTGAAATCAGATGGTTCTTCCCCGCATTTGAAATCAGATAAACCCTCCCCACACTAGAAATTGGATGAATCCTCCCAGCACACATTATCAAGCTGGAATTATGAACAGCATGACCATCAATACTGCCCCTATCAGATCGACCACACCCAAAATTGAGATGCCAGCCTGTGTGATATGCCTAGAAGTTTAACTTGAGAATGTCATTAGGGTGGTCTTACCCTGCCATAGAACTAATCATTTTCACCAGAATAAATTTGCTTACTTAAATGCATGCCCAGTAAAAATGATGAGTCCTATGGCAAACAAGACTACCTTAGTGTTATTCTTTAGATAAGCTTCTAGACATATCACGCAGGCCAACATGTTATTTTTAGGTCTAGTGGATCTCATAGAGTTAGCATTGGTGGTTGTGCTGTCCATAATTGATTTGGCTGAATTTCAGGTGCCAGGAGTATTTATCCAATTTTAAGAGCAGAGGGGATTATTTGATTTTGAGCATGTAGGAAGGATCCATCTGATTTCAAATGCAGTGAGGGTCCCATCAAGTTCAACCACCTGTTAGGTTCATAAACCAACGGATTGGAGCCAAGAGACCATTTCTAAACTCAATGAGAAGATCCTGTATATTTTCATCAACATAGTAGAATATATTTTCTATGTGCTTTTCAAGCTGGAAAAGCTAATTCACCAAATTTTGTGGGCATGAATCAGGGTTAGTTGCTTGAGAGACAAGGTCAATGATGTTATTGGTCACATCCTTGAAGCACCTTAACAAAATGAATAGTCTGTAATTTATAACTAGACAAGGCAAGATTGCCTGGAACAAGATGAAAAGGGAATCTGAAAGGCCTTGAGGGGGTAGGAACTCTTCATGAGCAAGATAATAAGTCATACTAGGTCATTAAGCTTAATATTAATCACTACGCAAGTGCTTTTTATCTGATTTGAACCTCAAGGCAAGGAGGGAGGGCAGGTGGGAAGAAGGAAGAAGCCATGCATATGGCAGGGTGGCACAAAAGAAGAACAATTGATATGCCAATATATCAAGCCTCCAAACTCAATTCAGAAAAATATTTGGTTCAACCCACAGCACTGCTAAGCTTATCACACCTGCTTAGAAAAAATAATAAGTAGTGCTGTTCTTTCAATTGCTCTGTCAATTGTGGTACAATGCACCAGAACAAATGGTCCAAATCAATATTTCTATTACTATGCATTGAAATGAGGAGTTAAGGTTTGTAAGATAATGAAAGCATATGGTCTAGAAAAAAGACAAATTCCTTTCTTATTTCCTTCATTAAGTTATGTTGCTTTCTCCTATCTATCAATGTTGTTTTAATAAATTCTTTCCATTACAAAGTTATAATGCCTTTTATTTTTCTATTATTTTATTATATTACATTGCCCAATCCAATATGTTAATTTCATTATTAGCATATGCTACAGTTGTTTATCCACTCTACCACATGTTGAGCTTATTGTTGTTTTTTTTCTATTTAATCTGGCTATCTACCAAAAGCAATAAAATCATCAAATTTAAGCTGTATTTTTCCAGACCCACATTAAGCTCCTTGGTCCAATCTTCCAGCCCTGAAGATTGTTCTCTCTGCCTCAAAATCTTGACTTAAAATCTTAACACTATATACCAAGGGTACACCACCAAAGCCTCCACCTATCACAATTGGAGGCTCTGCCTTGGATGTTCCAAGGTCTGCATTTTCAGTGGAGGTGACAGCACAAGTACACAAAGCTACCTGTAATGGAGGTAGCCTAACACTACACTTTGCTGTCCAAAAGGACCTCACCGCAATGCTTTACCCTCCATTTCCAAAAGACCAATTATCACTTAGATCATCAGAATTACCACCTTTGAACTTATGGTGTACATACACTAAGTGGCTGCTCTATACAATAAGGAAAGGCCAATAAAATTGCATTCCTGAGGTTGCACAAGGTCTACCCTCATCAATTATTTTCAAAGTTGTGAAAGGTGCAGATTCCAAATGATTAACAGTGACAGGTGTGTCAGAATCTGTGAATCACAAGGCTCTATAGGCTGTTCATTATCACAAAAGTTCAACAATCAGATTGAATAAAGCAGGAGTGGTTGAGGACCCTGGGCTAACAAGGGTGCCAGATTTGACTATATCTTTGGTCCACCAGTAGGACTTTCTTCCATTGCTGGCTGAGATCTCCTAGCCGCCTTTCAAAGTCATTGGGATAGGCCGTGCAGAGCGGCTGGCTTTCCTCACGGACATGTGGGTTCCCAGTTGACCTCAATCCCAAGTTGAAGTTCGATAGACACCGCGAGGAAAATTACCGGCATAGTCTCTCGGCGAAGATAAAGCTAATTCAGAGCCATCGACGTACCTTTATTGCAAGCGAGTATCCAGCAGCCGGAGGATGAACACCCAGAGTGTGTGCGCCGCTCATGTCGGCAAGCTGGACCACCCGACAGGAGTGAGGAAAGGATTGCAACTGAAGGCAGAGAGACGATGCGATCGGTGAAGAACCTGGTTCCACAGCTGACCGGTATAAGCTTGTTAGTCGGCTAGAGCCGGAGAGATTTGGCATGGGCTGAAGACTCTCACAGGACACACACTCCAGTAATAAGCGCCCAGTAAATTAGCGGCGGGTGCTTGACCCGTGGAACTGTCAATGCCCACACTCGCTCATGTGTGCTCGAATTGGCAGTCCACAGATCCAGTCGGCATACGAACCCGCAAAGGACAGCCATAGCTCTTGATCAGTCAGCCTTATGTGTGGGCTCGAATTGGCAGTCGACTGATGAATCGGCCCACGAGCCCGCTCTGAATAGTCAGTCTCCCTCAAGCTGGTGTGTTCCTTGATCTGTGGGCAGCCAATGCCCATTCGTTCCATGTGTGCTCGAATTGGCAGGCAGTCCATAGATCCAGTCGGCATACGAACCCGCACTGAATAACCAGTCTCTGTCAAGTTTATGTGAGCTCCAGGCTGGCTAGACCAATCGGATGACTTGCTTGGGCTTTGCTGGAAGTGCAGTGATTCAGAAACCGTCAAGTTATTAAAACTGCCGCACTCTTCTCATCTTTCTCTTTACCTCGCATCTCCTTCTACAGCAGTTCCCACATCCTGAGCATTATTATTCCTTCTGTACTCCTAAACCGCCTTCTTGATCCTCGCTATCATCAATATCCCGGCCCTTTAAGCCTAAGCCTACCCTCAACGGTATACCAGCATGTCCTACAATAACAACTACCTCACTGTCAATAGTCCCTCTTTTGGCCGTCTTCCGGTCTCCTTCCCCTCCGCTTCTGCGATATCACCCCCATTGATGCCCGTCATTGGCTATCCCGGACAGCAGATGATGATGGCGAGCTTATCCCCCCGCATGCAAGCTCCCATGGCCCATTCTCCCGTCATAGATAAAATGAATCCACCACCACGAAGAACCGGCGTTTGCAAGTTTTTTAACGTTGGAAAAGGCTTTGGATTCGGTCAGCCACACAACTTCCTCTTGATCTGGACCGATTGCCATCTCCGCTAACTCCTAACACGCTACACTGTCTCTTGCCTGCCTCTCACTAATATATAGTTAGGGACTCAAAACCCGAAGAGCTACCTGTCCTGACGGGAGACCCTGGAACAGATAGTGAGTCCCCCTTCCTCCTGTGTGACTTCAACACCTTGGGGACTTCCTGCTGATTTGGTTATCCGATCAGTCTTCGTGCATTACTCCTGTATCGTATCATGCGACGCGCCATACAAATCTCTACTTGATGGAGAGATCGTGGAATACTATCTCGGTCGTAGTAACAAAGGCTTGGCCGCTCTTGAGATCACGGGCCCTGGTGGGGCTAATGTCAAAGGCTGCATGAATTCTCGCTCGCCAACCGTGTAAGACTCTCTACCTTTCTGAGTAGTCGTTGTTGTTGGCTCTGACAGAGAATGAGCTGTTGCTTAATCCCGCTATAATTTGTTTTGGATAGCCTCCAACCCATGCCAAACTTCTCCGCGCCTATTCGATTAATCACCTCACCCGCCGGCTATAATGTCAGTCACTCGCCCGTTCCTTCGCCGATGGCGTCGCCCGCCATCAGTTATAGCACTTTCCCATCTTCTGTCGGGTGGTCTCTCCCCATGAACGGCGCCCAAACGGTTGGTGCTCATTCCAGTACGGGTGGCTATTCACTGGCAGTGGGTATGCCGATAGCTCTGAATCAGCACCTACGCAGAGAAACAACTGAGTGTCTCGGGGTTCCGAACGACGGCACGTCAGCAAAAATGCACCGCGTCTCCTCCACGCCCATCTCAGCGCCGGGATTTGGCTCAACTCACATGAAAGGATTCCGCGAAAGTGCTAGCATGGCTAACCTCGGCGTTGGCATTGGCATTGGCGTTCACTGGGAGCCCAAATCGCGTGGCAAACCTGCCTCCGTCTGGAGCCCTCCTGGAGCTCCTGGAGAGCCTCTGTCCGGCCTGTCCCAATCACATGGCAGACGTGTGGGCGACCTTGCAGCCAGCGACCGCACCAAGTCCAATTGGAGGGGCGAAGACATCAAGCACCGCATTGTCAGCCTTGAGATCAACGGCTCACGCGCTTCCCCCTAATCGGACCCACTATTCCTCGTGTTCACTCTCAAAATTTTCTTGATCAAAGTTATTCGGACTTTGCTGTAACCAGTTTTCTCTACACAACACTTTAATTCTCTTGACCCCTCATTCCCTTCTCAAATTTCTCCTGATCGTTCGCCCGGTTCCCTTATTGCATGTAAAACAGTCTGTGGTTGTTTGTATACTATCTATCGCGGTTCACTACCATTGCTGGAGCGACACACCGACTGACTCGTAGCGTGTTTGTTACCTTCCAAGTTGTATTATCTGTTGAAGACCAATATCTTGCAATGCGTTATCTGTCACTTTGTCCTTCAGCCTAATATATCTTGGCACATTTCGTCTCTGCTGGTCATTCACCCAACGTGATATGTAATACATCAATAGGAGCCTCACGACCGGAAAAGAGCTATGGCCCCTCTGTGGTCACGCCTGAATTAATCTTGATTCATTTTTTTTTCTCTACCTATTGGTGCGATTGACTTGTCCCTCACCTCTGTCACGCCCTCATGCATTTATTTATATTTTCTGATGATGACTTATAGTTAGTGTGGTAAACTCATACGCTTGATGACCAAGGGGCACCCCTCAAAGTGGAAAAAACAAAAAGGTGCAAGTCCCCCTAAATGGGGTATGTCCACAAACCACCGTCAATAGCTTCAAGATAAATTCAGCGATTATGGCTCTTTTTGTTTTCCTTCCCATGGAGAACTGCCGATAAGCAATGCCGTTGACATCCCTACGCTTTCACGAGATTTTAATCAATGATTTCTGAGACTATTTCCTTTGGTGAAAGCTATTTCATCGAGGCTACTAAGAATACATGTTGGAATTGTGGTAATGTCGTTTAAGGTACGATTGCTAAATATACAGCTTAGTTAACTACTACCCAGTCTCATTACTAGATCAATGGCTCATTTTAGTTAAAATTATTCCAGATTACCTTTTCTCTAGTAAATCTGTAAGTTCAACGCATTACTGTCATCACTAATTCTCTTCCCTTGAACTATACACCCTTCCAGCTTGCATTATCAGCTAGAAAGTATTTATTACCCACTCATATTAAATTTGTACTTATTTTTGTCTGTTTGTAGATTGGGGAGGTGATCTCAGACTGGGAAAAAGAAACCAGGGTAATTCAAAGGAATAAGTAATGTCACCAAATGAATAAAACCACAATCTGCTCTTTCATGCACCCATTCCAGATCTTTGCACTGGAGAAATTCCACCAAAGGCTGGCATTACCCCAACTTTTTCCCACCCTTAAATATATGCACTCCACACACCACATAAATAACTCAGCAGCCCTCTGAAGAATTTTATTCTGGAAACAAAACCATCCAATCTCCACACAATAATTCCAGATCAAAATACTGTGAATCTACTAGGAATTTTAATCCACCGGATAATGTGTATCTAGCTCTGGGCACAGTGACAAACTGCTGTTCAAGTCATATAAATCCTCTTCCTTCTGTGGAAAGTAAACCCTCTGCAAGTGAAAACTTCCAAACTATCAGCGAGTCAGCTTCCATCAGTCCCCTGGATGCAGACTTGACTCAACCTCATCATCATCTCAAACCAGAACTTTTCACTATGAAGATGGCTGATAACCCTCGTGAAGGCTCCTCAATTCCACCTGAAGCTACTCTTGCGGCTGACCAATCTTGCCCCACTTCTGCAAGCGTCACTGTATCTTCAAGCAAAAAGCTCAGCACTCGGGAATCCATTCAGGCCTCTGAACACTCAAAACAAGCTTCCATAGATGATGCATCTCTTGTCCCCCAGCCCCCGCAAATTAGCACAATCGTACAAGAAACAATGGCATATGCGTCAGGACAGTCCAGAGCAGCCTCTGTGATGGGAGAATTGTGGGCTAGAATAAGAAATTAAGATAATGAAACCCATAATCCACAACAAACAGGAAACAGAATCATGTGCCTGACATAAACAGTGGGTCTTTCAATCAAGATAATGCAAAACAACCCACAAGGTTCATCATTTTTTTGAGTTCACATAACAGTAAAAATATGTACACAAAAAAATCAAAAAATAACTACAATAAGCTCAAGGGGTGGGAAGTTGGAAAACCTCAGGTTGAGGAGTTGGGGTGGTATCTGATGAGGAAGGAGGTACTGGGTTTCTCTCTAAGTATTCAACATACTCATCAAGCTGGCTGATCCTTTTCCTCTGGTGTGTGACTTTTCTTTTGTATTTCTGCAGCTTTTCTTCGAGTCTCTGCACCTGATGAAATAAAGTTGTGGTGTAGGCCTCCGCTGCAAGTGGAAAAATGTCGGTTAGCAATGGATAAATAACATGAAGTGCATAAGAGGAAACTTACAGTCCAACCACTTACAGACCTTACTGCTCTCCTTGCACTGCAAACATTTGCCGGTAGGCACATCCACCCTGCAAACAAGTGAGGTGTTGCCCCTCCTGCAGGACTGACAGCCAATCTGTAAGAGACATTCAGATGAACGAAAACAGACAAAAAAAAACAGGAAAGAAGATCAACTCACAAGCGCATAGGGCATAGCAATACATGGGAAATGTTGCGCCTTCTTCAATGTCTGCTTATCTGACTCTGGCAAGGCACCGAAAAAAAAAATCACAGGTCACATCAAATGAATGAGCTACTTGTAGACAAAGAAGATACAACAAAACGATCTCACTTCTAGGCAACTGGGACAAGGATGAATCTGAGGCCGTGAAATATTCCTGAATCATCTCTTGTAAGAGCCAAGATCATATTCACCATACGAAATGAAGAGCATTTATCAGCAATCAATGTATCCTAGACAGTATGTAGCTAGAAATGGAATGCGCAGAAAAAATCTGTACCTGATACAGGACCAGCGCCAGACACAGTCCCTATCAAAAAAGAGAGAACTGAAGCATCAGCGGCAATCAATAACTGAATTCAAAGCACGGAGATAATTGAAGTATCCAACATGAGGACAAAGTAAAGGATCTCACCTGATAGCCTTTTGTTGGTTGTTTTGGGTTCTGCTCCATTATAAATCAGAATAACGCTAAAAAATGGAAAATGAATGACTTCAGGATGAAGAAACATTGAACATACAGCCAAAAATAAGCCTCAGATCGTTGTCAGCCATTGAAGCGTGTGCGGGAGCAACCTAATCCAAATCTGAGCAGGCAAAACGTAGGGCGACTACAATCAAACCGGCCAATAAGTGTATCCGCGGCAAAGATAATTAACAACACAAGATTTATCTGCAAATGTGGAGGAGTCCGGTGATGTATTGAAAGAGAGAATGAGCAAAGCAATCCAGAAACAATGACATCATGAATTCTTACTGCTAGAGTTTCAGGGAGTCAATGAGGAGGAATACCTGTGTTCAGAAGGCCCAATGGCGCAAAAATATAGACAGAAGTTGAGAGTGTAATTGGTGTTTAATACAAACTAATGTGTTTGTTGAGGAACAGATGAGTCCAGTGAGACACAAGGATGAAGAAGGAATAGTAGAAAGCTACATACCCAGTTATTGGCCAGCAAGAAGAGTCAAATCCAAAGATGTTTAATTGGAATGCAAGGAATCGATTGAGACAGAAAGAGCGACTTGAATATTGGTGCAGATGATCCACCCCAAGATGAACAAACGGATCCATGAATCTTTTCGAAGACAATACACTATTTGATTGTGGCTGTTTGTGGCCTTGACAAAGCCAACTACCTAAAACGGACTGTAAAGCAATGAAAATCATAAAGATCAGCCAAGTCGAAAATGATCAAAGTCTATTGCGACATGCATGAATGGTTGAGACAGTTGGACTGGGCCTAGCGACAGCAATAAGGACTTAATCAGCTGATACTGAGATAAATGCGGCCAGGGGTAAAACCATCAAGTAAAACACTCACCCCCGGATCAAGGGATTGTGCATCTTAATAACATGGAATGAAATTATCAGAAAACCTCCTCAGACTGAAGCTATCAAAAAATTGTTGGCGGACAACTTTCAGCTTTTCAGCCAGCCCCCCCTCCCCTTTGACAGACCCCCTCCAGAGAACCAAGCTCGCAACAAGCCGTCGGCCGACAACTTGTTGCCTGCTTTGTGCCTGCTTCCCCGGTTCAAGAATCAACAACACAGAACCCCAGGAAGCTTTGGTCCCCATGATGTTTCGGCCCAACTCGAGGACCTGAAAAAGCAAGGCTGATTTGATTGTTTATTCCTGGCTCATAATAGACTGTCTTGTCAGGATTGGCACCCAATGGCAGACTATACATACTGAAGCGGATGCCAGATCTTCCAAAAGACTGGGAGTTGTGATGGCTGGGTCTGTTGTTTACCAAGCTGGCACTGGAGATCTACTCGCTTTTCATCCTGGCCAAGGAGATCATCAGGGCCGAGCTGAAGTAGCTAATCGAGCAATCCTACAGCGCCTTCCAACACCCGGACATTGCCCCCCTGAAGAAGCTGACTCCCAAAAAATATGTCGTCGAGCTCATGCAGCTGTGGCATGTCCATTCAAGGACGTTGCCCTCCAGTTCCTTGGTATCCTCTTCAAGTTCTTCCTCAACCACAAGAACCACTGTTGACTCGGAATTCAAAATATTTAAACTGAGAAGAAGAAGATCATGCTTGCTAGTGTAATGGACACGTTCTTGAATTTAGCCATCCCTCAGAGCACTGCACCATCATAACAGTTGTGATAATGGATATCCACAACCCACACCATCCCTTGTTTGCTCATTACTAGATCAATGGCTCATGGTAGTTAAACTTCTTCTTGATTATCTTTTATCTAGTAAATCTATCATTTCAACACATTACTGTCATCAGTAGCTATCTTCTCTTGAACTATGCACCCTTCCAGCTTGAATTCTCAGCTACAAAGCATTTATTACCCAATATTTTCTCTCATGCCTTAGTGGACCATATTGAAAATCTTTGATTTAATGTAGGTCTCTATCTCTGTCTTAATTTTTTCTCTACCCTTTTTATGTACTCATTGCTTCCATTTTTTATTTCCTTTAAGTGTGGATTTGTCCCCCCTTTTTTTTTTTTTGGCATGATTTGATTTTTACTCATATTAAATTGGTACTTATTTTTGTCTCTTTGTGGATCAGAAGTATTGTTTTTCTCACTCATCTTGAACCATTCTTGATCAAACTAAAAGCCAGAAACACTATGGCTGATAGGACCACCAAAAACCATAATATATACTACATCAGATGGTGTTCCAATTCTAGATGGATCCAAATTCACCCAGAAATATTATAGAATGAAGAATCAAATTGGAAGTTGACCTTTAAAATAGAATGAAATGCAATTCTAATGAGGAAAGAATTGCACCATGGATATATACTTTATACCATGAATACATACTTTATCAAAGGAATATCTTGAGTAAATTTTAAATTCTCCAGGAAAGTGATTGGCAACATTTTTCTTCAGAAGACCACTCAGATTGGGAAAAAGCAACCATTTTAAAAAACTTTCATGGTGGAGAAAAGTGTGTATGCCTCAATTTGCCTAGTATGTTGCTCAGTGCCCCCTTCAAACCCAACAAAAAATAAACCATCCAAAAACAAACCCCTCACACACACATCAATAAACAAATTAATGAGGGTGGGAATTGTGATGGTTGAACAATTTGATGGATTGACCCAAGCTTTCATTCCTAGTGAATTGGTTCAAGATTTTATTGTGGCTAGACAGGAAAACAATATATAACAGGGATCATCTATTGAATAAACCATTGTATTTAATTTTTGGGCAATCTATTTTTCTTGTTTCATGTACTGTTGGCTTCTTTGTGTGAATATTGAAAGGTTGGTGTGGTACTATCTATTTCTCCTTCAAATTAACTAAATATACTTGGCATGAATTCATGGGTTGTTGCAAAAAAGGTGAATTGAGGTCAAAGGGGTGCTCAGCTGGAGTCTGCATGCCTCCAGTGGAATTTGAACCCCTGGTGTTGGGGTAGCAAGAGGGCTGTATTTCAAGCCACTATCTAACCACTGTATTACTACAATACTTGTTTGAATCTGTACAGTTATTTGAGACATAGAATGTGCCAGTCTAAAAATTCTTCCTACAAATCAGTACAGTTACTTTACTCAACCCACAAAAACTTTTGCCACCCTCAGGAATTTTCTTTCAACAAGTGATGATTTCTCAGCTACCAGTAGATATTCCATAGTGTATAGGAGGGGTGGGCTTATGAAATCCTGGAATCACAAGACACAAGCAATGCTTGCTTCATAAGTCTCATAAATTGGCTGATAGGACTTTTTGGTGAACAAAAAGGTGTTGAACAAAAAGACATTGTGATTTTTTTGATTTCAATGACCTCACAATGAGCAGTACTACATTTGTTCACAAATGAGATTGCTGGGGAGGAGAGGATTTGTGGGAAATGGGCTTGCAGTTCCTTGCCAATGACTTGGTGAATTAGTCAGGGCCATGCTATCTGTATCTTTGGAATTATTTTGCCTATCCTCTGGTCTGATTTAGTTGGCTAAATCTCAACCACTGGCACAATCCTGATTTGACTCAGTCCATTTTTGGTTTCTTTCAAAGAAGGCAAGGTGACACATGACCTTGGGGATTGCTTGCCTGATGCACTGCAGTCTTTCATTTTTGGAATTTTGGTGATTTGCTTAAGCTCAGTTAGAGCTCTTCACTGGTGCTCAGTGTGAGCTCTTCACTGGATTTCAGATCTGGTACCTAGACAAGACTTAAAGTGTTGGAGAGATTTCTAGAATCAAGGGATGTGGTGCTAGCATTGTAGTGGAATCATTTTTATCTTTCTAGAGGGAAAAAAGGGAAAGAATGAGCAAGAGTAGGAGCAAGATAGAAAGAGCAGGAAGGAAAAAGATAAAATGGAAAATGGAAGAAACAAGAAAAGGGGGACTTGCCTAGCATGGTAGTGGAATTAATTTCATCTGAGACAAAAGAAAACATCATTCAATGACTTAGCCAATGATTGTGGTAGGGGCATCCAAAGCAGTTCATGTTAGGTGTAAGTATGGTGTGTAACAGTTGTCTGGGCACTCTCTCCATCTTGCTTGGAACTGGCCAAGCAGGGTGGATAAAGGTCCCCAGACAGATTTAAGGAGCAACCAGATAAAACTTGGCAGTTGGCCAACTTCCAATTTTGGTGACAAGGGTAACAGCTGATTGGATTCTAACCAGCTGCTTTTGACCATCTCCAATAATCTTCCACTCATAATGGCAGAGTCAAATGATAAGAATATTATCAATTCTGAGGCTCTTGAGGTCAAAGCTGGCAAAGCTGAAGCCCAAGAGCTAGCTTGGAAATCAACCCAGGTATCAATGATTCATATTTCTCTTGCCTTGAGATGCAAACCATCACTGGCCATCTCCTGGCCCACCCATAGTTTTTTTTTTTTTCTGTTGTTTTTCTGACCTCAAGATATTGTAATCAACACTTTGTAGTGGCATGGCAGGTGTGCTTTAATCCTGCCAAGAAGATTTTAGAGCTACCCCAACTGACTTGATATGGTGCCAGTTGGAGTTTTAACTCACGCCAAGGCAACTTTAGGAGCTTCCAAACCAATTTGATTAATACCAAGATCATTTGGGAGGCTGCCCAATACATTTTTTATCTTGGTCTGAGTTCAAAACAAACCCACTTATCTTGTTCATGTTTAGAACATGGTTTATTTCACAGGTCAACAGTGCCCTGCCAGAGTCTGATATCTCAGGAAAAAAAATGTGAGTGAATATGCAAAGGCCACTGGAAGAGGACAGAAAAACAAAAGTAAAGAAGAGACTCAAAATTGTCTGGGATGGGAGTGAAGATCTGGTCAACAGATGATCTCATTGGCCAAAAGCTTCATTGGGTCCAGTGGAACATGGGGATGTACCAAGATCCTTCCCCTGTCAAGGTGTGAGATCTGTTGTGATGAGTAGCAGATAGAATTGTATTACTCCTCACTCGGCTAGCTAGAGAACTACCTACACGGTGGGCCGCGCAGGGCGACATTCTGCCCCCCAAAACCTCGTCGGCTTGTCCTCGTTGACCCCCGCAGCCGTTGACGGCTTGCAGTGCGTTCAACGGGGGACCGCTTCGACCACCCACCACTTGGACGCCATGTGAAGCGCCGACGCGCCCAGCCTAGACTCGGTAGGCAGGCAGCAAGATGACGCTGGTGGCGGATGTCGCCTCCAGTGTCTCTGGTTTTTTTGGCGATATTGTCAATCCCAAGCACGCAGCACCTGGGCCAACTCGCCGTCATGCCGCACTGTCGAGAGGACGTCGTTTTGTTTTTTTTTTTTGGTTTTTTGGGGGGGGTCCCATTAAGCCGCTTGGATGTTCACATCTTGCGGAAATTTGAGGCATGGGCCGCCAAATTTAGGTGGCGCGGCAGATTTAGGGGAGGGTGGCACCACAGAAATGCTGGAGAGGCTTCAGATTTAGGGCCTCAAGCGCCAGATTTAGGGGCTCATGCGCTATTAGATTGAGGGACTCAGGTGGGACATTTAAGGCTCAGTTGCAGAGCGCATCGGTGGTTTGGTGAATCGCGTGTAGACTAGCTGATAGTCTTCGCTTGTATCATATTGGCTGGCAAACTGTCAAGGAGCACACGAGCAAGTGGAGGGGACAGTAACAAAAAGAAAATTACAAGAGGGGCAATCATCACAAGTGGGTTTCATACTACCCATGAGGTCAGAATGTCTGGCCGAGGCGGTTGGCTGGGCTAGCAGGGGTACAGGCTAAGCTTGCCCGGCTGCCCGAGCAACTTCCGCCTGAATACTCTGGTCATCGGGTATTACAATTTCGGCTCGGGGGATGTCCTCAAAAACGCGAGTTCGAAACAAGGTGCGGTCTTTCTCATAGACCAAGCGGGCAAACCTGATTTATATGCCCGCATGTTGCGTCAATTGGTAGGTCAAATTGGATAAGAAAAGAGATTGAGACGACTTACGCGGATTGGAATGCATCACACTGCCGTCTGACATGCTCCAGGCGGCGGTCAATGCTCTCCCAGATGGTCATGGGTTCGGCGGGGTCACGATTGACAAGATGGTGGACCACCACCAATCTCAAAAAAGCCAGGCGGATTCGGGTGGTGGTGTCATATGCAAGGCGTATATCCTCCACGGGACGTAGTTGGTTACGTGAGGCCATTCCGCGATCAATCTACAAAGCCGAGCAGAGTGCGGTGAGTGACGTGACCAGAGGTAACAGTCTGCAGGGCACTTACCGCAACAATCAAATCGCTTAATCGAGGGACCGGGCCATTGATGGCCCGTCGATTGAACTCCTTTATATTGGTGAGCAGCTGATGGGTCAATCTCAGTATGGTTGGCGGTGGGGACAGGAGAGTAAATGGTAGAAAATGATACCAAATTACGAAGCAGGCCA